>BQNB010043964.1:0-45179 GCA_026074375.1 Tanacetum coccineum
AAAGTGATGAAACTCATAAGCTTAAAAATGTGAGCTTATCAGATATTCTCTGTACTAAAATAAGCTGATAAGCCCATTAAATAAGCTAAACCAAACAACATCTAAATGTACAATATAAAAAACAAGATGTACATTTTATTAAATTATTACCTCATCAGCAACATCTCCAGTTGCGCACACATCTGAAACTAATCTATCTTTCCATACACAATTCACTCAAGACAAAACGGGTCTCTCTAACATCTCTTTAAAAACACTTGACCTTTCCATCTGTCCTTTATACATATAACACATGCATATCTTTTGATCTTTAATTCCACTTTTCAGCAACACTTGACCTTTTCATCTGTCCTTTATACAAATAAAAGAATTCTTTTTAAAAGAAGCTACAAAAAATAAAGAAAATAAAATAAAACAAAGTGAAGCCATACCTTAGACATAGTAGAAGTAATGACTTCTGGAATGGGTTCAGTAGTATCACCAATTCCAAGGTTTATCACTTTCGCATAAGGATATTTCAGCATATGTGCAGCCTTCCTTCTGCCAATCTGTGATTCAGCGTATAAAAATGATGAGGATCAGAGTGTAACATTCACAATTGGAAATATATGTAACATATCAGTGATTAAGTACCTCTGGAAAGAGGCCGGCTAAAAGTTTAGCAATGTTACCATTACGGGAGACTTGCGTCTTGTAAGCTGCAGAAATAACAACACATAGCTGAAAGTTTGGCCAATCAAGTCGAAATGCAAAAATAGTACGATAGACAGAAGTTTATAATTTTCCCTCAAAAAGATAGGCAAAACATAGAAAGATCTATGAGCATTGTGATTTAAGCACACGGGTTTATCAAAAAATAGGTAGATTGAGATTGTTAGGGATTTTAGTATTAATAATGGAGAGTCCTCGGGTGCTGCCGCATTCAAATCTCAACCAATCAAGGGGTATGCTTAATATGAGACAGATATAGGAAACTGGGTGAAATAAACAAACCGTTTTTCTTTCATGTTTGTACTGCAAATGCATGACAAAAGACGGGAGAACAAAGAAAATGAATCAATATAGTAGGTAAGGGAGAACAAACCTGTTGTGCAGTTGACTGAACAAACCGTTTTACTTTCGTTCTAAACCATGACTAACCACTGCTTATTACTGATCACATAATCAGTCTAATTTTCGGTCAATGAAACAGTCCTATATGAGTCCAAACTGGCAAATATCCTTATGTCAAATCACCTGATCTTAATGGTTAGCTAAACGGGCTGTAAACGAACCGGACGAACACGAACGGAGCCTTGTTCATGTTCGTTCATTTAATTTTAACCGGACAAATAAACGAACACGAACGCTTAAACGGACGAATTTTCTTGTTCATGTTCGTTTATTAAGAAAATAAGTTGTTCATGTTCGTATATGTTCGTTTATTAAGGAACTAAACGAATCTTAAACGAACATAAATGAACGTAGAAAAAAACATAAAATATTATCAAATTATGCATAATGTTATGTTTTATAAGTGTTGTTTTATTTAAACATACCAGATTTAAAAATATACAATTAAAAGATATGATATACGAACATAAACATATAAATGAACATAAACGAACGTTAATAAATGCCTAATCGGACGTTCACGAACATAAACGAACGAACGTGACTTGTGTTCATGTTCGTTCATTTAACTAAATGAACGTAAAATAGTGTTCATGTTCGTTCATTTAATAAATAAACGAACATGAACGAACTTTTTACCGAACGGTTCATGAAATGTTCACTGAACGTTCAGTTCGTTTACAGCATGCCCTATTATAGTCTTAAACTGATGCCCTAGTATAATCTTAAACTGATACCCTAATACATTCTTAAACTGATGTCCTAATACACTCTTAATTCTGATGCCCCAATACATTCTTAAATTGATGCCCTAATACACTCTTAAAATATATTCCTTAATCAAACAAATTGATGTTTTAATACCTTGATGCCCTCATATAGTCTTAAACCGATGCCCTAATACAGTCTTAAACTGATGCCTTAATACATTCTTAAAATGATGCCCTAATACACTCTTGAAACATATTCCTTAAACAATGTTCGCGTTTCCTAGTTATAGCTTATATATATATATAGTATATAATATATCATAATATATATAATATATATATACTATAATATAATATTATATATATATCGTATCTATCTAATTTAAAATCAATTAATAAAATATTATATTATATTAACCGATTTATAACCAACCAATAAATATTTGTTTCTGGTTTTAATATTTAAAAAAACCTATGTCCGTTTTTCATTTGTTGTTTTGATATAATATAAAACCAAACGAACCCTCGTTTGTTTCCTCCGTTGTTTCGCTAAAAACCAAACACGTCCGTCGCGTCTCTCTCTAAAACAAAAAGCCACGCCCTACTCATGCCAAATCCCAAACCAAACACCCCAGTTTGGCTGCAACCCCAAAAACAAAACACCCCTATGCTGTGTTAACCCGAAACAGCCCCCTTAGTGAGGCTGTTTAATACCAACGCACCCTAATGCGGTGGAAACTAGCCAAAACCACCCTATGGGCTTGTGACATCCAAACCACCCATTGGTTGCGGCTGCCACCCAAACGCACCCCTATTTTTGAGACTGGTCAACCCAACAACACACCATGGCGTTTACAGCTAACTCCAAACGTCTAAATCTGTCAACCCGTAACATAACACTTCAAACTTGCAATAACACTTCTACCAAAACACACCCTTGTCAGTTAACCGCCGAACCCGACTTCACCTCGCTTCCCCGACGTCCCCCCGCAGCCAACCCGGACGCCACCCCCACCCCGACGCACACACCACCCCTTTCTCGGACTGTTATCATATCAAACAAACACCCCCCGCTGATAAACCAAACCAACCCGCACCCGCTTCGGTGCTTATTTCAAACCCACACGCAAACCAAACCCATGCCCGACCCGGCTATACCCGGCTGTCCCGCAAGCCAATGCACCCTCATCGGGTGTTAACCCACAACCCGACCACAACACGCCCTCTTTGCAGCTGCTGACCAACCGCGAGACCCAAACACAACCCAAATGCTCAAATCGGTATAACCAAACCAAACCCTACCTCGTGTGGCTGTTAAAAATCAAACGCAAAACCATACGCACCCATGCTGTTGCTCTTAACGGAACCAACGCACCCCTTCGTTGTGGGTGTTAACCACAAAACCAACGCACCCTATTTGGTGAACTGTAAAACCAACGCACCCTTTTTGGGGTGCTCGAGAAAACTAACCGCACCTCTTTGGTGTGGTTGTACAATGGTGGCAGCGGGGTGGAGGTGGTGGTTTTGTGGTGTAGTAGCGACGGCTGAGATGAAGGTTATAAGAGTGTGTGGCGATCGTGAAGAGATTGGAGTGATGGGTAAGTGATGAACATGGTGGATATATTGGGTTTCGGTGGGGATGCCTGGGTGTGGACGGGTGGAGTTGTGGAGCTGCAGCGAGGCTGTGGTGGCAGTGGTGGCGCGTTGTTGGTGGGTCGTATAGATCCGGAGATGAGGAATCAATCTTTGGAGTTGGCCGAAAAACTCCCCGGAAAATTATTTACCGGTGGACCGCGACGGAGTATCGGCGCCTGGTGGCTGGCGGAGGTGTTGGCCGGCCGGTGGGGGTGCATAGAGAGGAGGGAGGGAGAGAGTTTATAAGATGTTGTGTGTTTATATGAGAGTATGAAATGAATAAAAGTAAAGATTTTATATATAAATATATATACCTAAAGTGACCAATTGAAAATAGTTGAGGGGTTAAAAAAGTGTAACTTTTTTATTTATATATTTGATAAAAACGGCTTCTGGGATACGTTTGAGCGACTTAACGGTCGATTCAAATCTCGAAACTTGCGCCATTGTTTTCCGAATTATTTTTCTGATAAAAAACGATTATTTACTTATAATAGTTTTCATAAAATTTATAGTATTAATAAAATAGCTTTTATTCATGTTGTGAACCTTTTTCGTCTTGTCCGAAATAAAATTGGACTTCAACTCGAGTATTCGCGTTATCCGCAACGCTTTTAATTAAAATGATGGCCAATTTATTTAATATTTTTATTAAATAAATACTGATAATTAAAAACAAATTTAATTGTTTTTGTGTGTCCGCGTTGTGTATTGTTCGTTTAATCTTTGCGGTGCTGTTTTAGCCCCTTTTTGGCTCGTTTCCAGGTCTCGGGCAAAACTGAAAAGTTGTCAGGAATGTCGTTTCACATAGAATTACTTTAGAGTCCGAGTCGTGAAAACGTGATTTAGATGATCGTCCTTATAAGTCAAGCCAGATCCTAAAAGTCAAAGGGTAAAATAATTATCTAAAAATTCCGAACATTAGTTAAGGTTTAACTTAGGTTTAACATAAATTAGATTAATTTAGTACTAAAATAGTGATAGACTTAGGAATTAACGCTCTCGCTCTTAGTGATCGACACCCTACTTACCAACGAGGCTACATCTGACCGGGTACACTGCCCGTTAAAGTGTTGTTTTTAGGAATAGTTGGCATAAAATAAGTAGTAAAACTTGATGCATAAAATACTTACTCACAACAACACAATCAAGTTTTTGGCGTCGCTTCTAGGTAGTGAAGTTGTTTAATTCTTATTTATTAGTGTTTTAGTTTAGATTTAGTTTAGGTTAGATTAATTTGCATATTTGTGTGTGTTTGTTTTGTGTGTTTGATTTTTTGCATTGTATATTTTTGCATATTATGTGTTTGTGTGTTTTCCGCATTGTTACAGTCTGCTGTAACTTTCTGAGTCGAATACTTAATACGGCGTATTCATCTTTTTGGATATGGCGTATAAATGTTTTCAAACCAATACAGCGTGTTCGACTCTATCATCAATATGGCGTATTCAGGTTATTGAATACGGCGTATTTATCTATTTGACCGTTTTCTTTCCTAGCTATTTTATTACAGGAAATGGACGAACCTAACATTACTATGGAAGAGTATATTAGGCTTGAAGAAGAAAAAGCTCATATGCGTGGTAAGGTGTATAACTGGGAAACTGCTACGTATGGTAAGATCTGGTGTGATGAAGACGTTCACGGCCGCAACACTGCTAAAACTGAATTCCCAGCCATAGTCTTTAATGATGTGTTAAAATATGAAGTAGCACTCTCATGTGAACCCATGGTAAGTCTTCTTAACGACAATCAAATTTACTTTAGAATATCGCTTGACGAATTCGACGATGAAGATTACACGGTAATTTATGACAAAAATTCATTTTCTTATAAAATAATTTATGTCAACGATTTGAAAACGGATTCAGAAAATGATAATGATAAAGTCAATATGCCTTCGTTTTTGTCATCCGAACCTACGGTCATTTATTTTGATGATTTCGACTACTTTAAAGATTTTGAGAAAGAATTCCCAGCCATTGCCTACAATGATGCTCTAACATCTAAGTTAGATTTCTTTGAACCTACTATCAGTCCTCAACATATCGATGAATTTGATAAAACATCGTTGTCCGAATATGATGGTGATGAACAAAACGTTACATACTTTAATGATCTATTTTCTTTTAACGTAATTTATCTTGATGATTTATCGGATAAAGACAACGATAATGATAAAATCGATATTGAACAATCTTCGGGGGATCTATTAATTGAACCATTACCTACCGTAATAAAAATCTATGCTCAATGGTCAAATAAACTTTTGGAAACAAGTCATGATACAGCCAATAAATTTTTCAAAACTAATACATTTAAGGAATTAGGTTTTGATATCGTGACTTGTAATTTTCTTAACAAAGGGACGCCAATAAATCTTATTACGAATTTATATGTGCCATTTGGTATCCCGTTTGAACCAAAATTGTTTTATAGGGATGGGGGTAAATTGGGGCAAGTCTAACTTAAAGACTTTTTGTAAATAAAAGTTCTTGCCGGGAGACAACCCGGAATGTATTTTCAATTTTCTTATCGAGTCTGTCTTCCCAGACTGTCTATATGGCGTATTGACTATCTAGACATTATCCAGTCTTTATTTTTCTGCAATTTAAACTTTATTTTCAGACTGCTCGATAGGACGTATTCGTTAAACGAATACAACGTATTTGACTTTTGACTTGTACTTAGAATTGTTTTCTACAGGGATCAATACGGCGTATCCTGGGGTATGGATACGGCATATCGACTTCATGTAGAGTTTTTAGGTTTTTATTTCGAGTCTAACCAACGAATACACGGAGATAGAAATTGCATCTGTTTTCTTATATCTTGCACAGGACCTTACTAAAAAGAAATCGACAAAGTTGGTAAAGTATCGATAATCTGGAATTCTTGCTCATAAAATCAACATGGAGAATCATTACCAAGCAAATATCAGGGGAGTTTCTCATTCTAATTCTTTTATTTCCCGTTTTTAATGGTTTTGAAAATCAAAAACGATCGAGGTACTAAACGCTTGGATATTTATATCATAAAGTGCCTTAATTGAATTTTCAATGGTTTTATGGAAAGGAGAACTGTACCAAAAGACTGACCATGCATTTTACTTAATTGGAGTTATAAGGTTGGTAAGATTAGGTACTATTCCCGATGATCCAGCCAAAACCGGAGGGATCTACCCAGGGACAATCCACTAGTTAGTGTAGAAGTCCTTAGGTATGACATGAAAAAAGGAGTAAAAGTGAGAATAAGGGAAAAGTGCCGTCTGAGATGGAGCTAGTACTGGAATAAACCCAACAAGGTTCTAGTCATGAAGTCTCGGTAAGCACTGAAGGGGTTGAAGAATTAAAAAGAATTGTAAAGATAAAGGGTGTAAAGAAAGAAGCCCTCCTTTCTCTTAGGCAGAAACCGGGTCAATTCATATGCTGTCAGAATCACTAAGATGATTGCTGACATTGAAGATCGTCATCATGGACCCAGTGATGCAAAGCACAACCCTCCCTAGCCACTCAGAATCTTTCAAAAGATTTCTGTTTCATTTCTCACGGAGACAAAACACGTTATCTATTGACTTTCTCACTCCGAGTTAGTTGATATTGAAAAGGTGGCAGTCTGCTCCAGCCTCCGATTACTAAAACCAAAACGCACTATTGAGTCTAGAGCCAAGAGATCGTCAATTAATCTCGTTAGGACACATATCTAATTCTCTTGTCTTTCACACACTGTGGAAACAAGTCCATCTTAAGAGTCCTACGCATTATCCTTGTGATATTGCCAGAACATCCGAGTGAAACGATAGTTTTTCACAATGAAGATGGAAATCCTGCTAGAGCCAACATCAAACAAGCTCTAGGTAGGTGACTTGTGCGATTCTGCAAGAATCAAACTTGTGTCAACTGGAAAGAAACAATGGTGCGATTCTGTGTGAATCAAACTTGTTCCAGTATAAGAATTGACGGTTATTCATCATTTGACAAACAATCAAAACTTTCGAAGTGTTACAAAAGTCTTTTACAAGAAACACTTAGACTGTCTTTTCAAATCTATTTTCTCTTTATTGCTAACTGTTTCATTACAGGATATCGTAAAGATGGAGATGGAAATGGAAATTTCCAGTTCCTGAGATGTCAAGTAAATAACCGATTGCTCAGACACGACCTACACTTGTTATGATGTTATGAAAGAACTCATAAAGGTGTCAAAGCTTCCGCAAACTCTGATGTCAAGTATTCATTCACAAGTGCACAAGATGGCGAACCATTACAAGATGATGTAAGATTATGTTTGGGCAATGATCTCAAGAAAGCTCAAGATCACAGTCAAAGACATGTGTAAGATAAATCAAAAGATCTCTACACCAAACATTCAAGATATTAAATGTCCACGAGCTAATGACGGAAGTAATAAAGTTTGGCATTTTCAGGGTGACCTCCCTTAGGGGGAGATTGTTAGGTATTAGAAAAAGACTCGGTCACCCCGTGTATTTTACTGTTTTATATAGCTCGTAGTTTAATAGTTAATAGTACGTTTTTCGGTTTTAAGTCGGGTTCAAATACCCGGTATATTGTAAGTTCTATATATAGTCTCTTCCAACTTTGGAAGAGACAAGCTAGTCAAATAATCATTTACAAGAAACACTTTCTCTCTCTAAACTATTCTCTCTCTAGTGTTTCTCTCTCTAAAAACTAGCCCGATCCAAGAATCGAACCCGTGTTATGATATAAGATATACCACAATTGGTATCAGAGCTTATGGGATGATTAGATCGTGTGTATGTGCGAATTTGTGCTTGATTTAGCTCGAAAAGTGTGCCATAGAAAGTTTTAGCTCATTTTTTTAAACTTCATGTTTCTTCGGTGTAGATTCCTTGAACTCCGTGGAGGATGTATTCAAACACTCTGACAAACCTTGATCTGATCTTAAAGTTTCTTTGACATCTTTTGCTATCCTTCTGCAACATATCTTCAATAACACAGCAACATCTTTACAGCAACAATCCAACTAAGTTGGCTTTGTAGTTTTTGGCAAACTACCAGCCATAAACGGATTTGATATTCCTTTACCAGTAGCCATTTGCTCTGGGATAGTCAACTCTTTATTTTAAAATATGGTGGGTTGATTACCATATAGTTTTTTGGTAAACAGTCAACCACAACGAATTGACTTGTCTTTACAAACATCGTTTCTTGGACTAGCCAATGCTTTATGCATAAACATGTGCATTAGATAAACCATATAGTTTTTAGCAAACTATCAGCTATCAACAAATTTGAGTAGTCTTTACCAAGAATTGTTTGATCCTAGACTAGCTAACCCTTAACCATGAAGCAAGGTAAGTTGAGAACCCTACAATTTTTGGTAAATTGTCACCATAAACGGATTTGAGAGTCCTTTAGCCACAAGCCTTTGCTTATGGACTAGCCAAGTTCTTATGCCTGATAAGCATGTGAACTGAAGATCCATTGTTGTGTTGAGTGCTTATAAACCAACACTCAGAAGTCCATCTATCTCCATCATAGTCTTCAGGGTCTACCTCTGCAATCTGCTTCTTGGCCAATCCAATCAGTTCCAAAGCATAGTAACTGTCTTCTTCAGTTTCTACTTCAACTTAAGCATTGTGACATCACATCTTTTTCAAAGTAACTTATTCTCTACAAGTCATATGAAAATGACCATTCCTTCATCATCATTAAGTTGTATCCTTAAAGAACTATGTAGCTTCCACTCACTATCTTCCAATTTGTTGTGCATTCCAAAACGCATCAGTTCCAACTTTGACTGATCAAGATTAATCAATCTCCCAAAGTATTTTGTCAAATCCTTCAGGTGTCTCATCTTGGTACCTGTTCATCACAAGTTGATATATAGCACATATGTCATCTCTATCAAGTATTGAAAGCACTGCCATCAAAGTATTGAAGTATCTTCTTTGTCTATTACTTCTAATCACCACATTAAGATAAACATCTTCTATCTCTTCAGTCTTATCATACTGTGGTTTGGTTGTAAGATACTCAGATCTCCATTCTATGATAGGATATTTCTTGTCAAGTATCTCATAATCCACTTCCTTATCCTCATCAGAAACTATAGTTAAACACAATCTTAACTCTTCATCATATTTAGAAGTGAACTTTCTTTTCTTAGATTTCATCTTCTTCCTTATACCAAGCTTTCTTTTTCTAGTTCCTTCTTCTTAATATTGTCATCTTTCTTTACTCTCTTCTTAGAAGCATCAGCAACTTGTTTATTCCTCTCTTTGATAACTTTTTCATCTTCAGCAGAACCAATAGCAATGAAACTATCATCAGACCTTTTTATCTTGTCATACAAATCTTTTATTTCTTCAAAACTCTTGGTTTTCAGATCAGAATGCTTCTTGCCACAAACATGTTTCAAATAAGTCATCATTTGGTTCCTAAGCTGGTTTCTTAAAGGAGGTTTATTTCTGATAGCTTCAGATCTTTGTTGAGCAAGAAATCTTCTTTGGGCAGCAATGGTATCATGAAGAAGTTTGGCTCTCTGCTCAATAGTATACATTTCTCTCTCTTCCTCTTGAAGTTTTTCAGCAAGTATCTTGTCAGCATTAAGTCTTGCCTGAATGAAATCATATTCATTAGAGAGTGCAGCCTTTGTAGCTTCTTCCTCAGCTAACTTTTTCACTTCTTCTTCTGCTTCCCAATCCTCTTGCACCTTTCTGGCCACCTCTTCATCCCTAGCAAGCTGCTTAAATTTCTTTTCAGCTTCAGTAATACCTTCTGATTCAGTATCAGATTCATCTTCCTCTTCAATTTTCTTTTTGCCTTTATCTTTTGGATCAATCTTGGGAAGAGGCTTTAAAGTTAATAATGATCTTGTTGAAGTAGGCCTAGGTCTCTTAGTCTCCTCAACATCCTTAAGCTCTACTCCTTTTTCTTTTTCTTTGAGCTTCTCCTTGTTCTGACTCATTATGATAAGGACTTGTGCAATAGTCTCATCATCACCAAATATTGTTGGAGTAGTTGTTGTTGGAGCTGTCTGAGTAGCACTTCTTCCTTGTCAGTACTAACTTTTTGTTTGTCAGTACCTTCATCTGGTCTGTCGGTACTAACTTCTTCCTTGTCAGTACTGACTTTTGGTTGAGCAGTACTAAGTGCATCTTCAGTACTAACTTCCTTTTCTGCACTTTCCTTCTCTTCATGCACTACATATCTTGTCCTCCCCACATCTTGAGCATCCTCAGTCTCCATATAGTCAATTGCATCATCATCAAGCTCATCAAAAGCTGGATCTTTATGGACTGTAGGTTCAGCTTTGGCGGATTTCCTCCCCTGTTTGGATACAGACTCCATTTGCATCCACTGTTTCTTCAAGGATTTCTTTCCTGCCAATCTTTGCTTCATGGATACACTCTTCATCCAAGCTCTGTGGTGTGTGATAACAGGTTTGGCTTTCTTCTTAAGCTTCTTGATCTGTGCCTTCAAGTGTTTAATTTCTTTGGCTTGATCTGTAACCTGTGTACACAAGGAGATACAAAGATCATACACACTTTGGAGTGTCATGCCACCCTCATTCCCTGAAAGGGATCTATCACTGGATGACTGACCTCCATGATTCCCACCAGAACCCTCTGGAATGGAATCAGGAATATGAGTAGTAGGTGAAGGTCTGGGAGAAGGGTTAGTCTGTGTCTCATGTTGGTCTGTACTTGGGTGAGGAGGAGAGGGTATGGGTTGAGGTTCAGATTGTCTTTCTAAAGTGTCACCCTCATCCTCAGTTGGTTGAACCAACATAGAATCAAACAAAGGTGTAACATTCCCTGAAAAATGTTTTTTCTTTTAATCATAAAAGAGAAAACTTTACTAGTTAAAGCATTAATAGGAAAATGGTCTAAGGGCACAGGCACATTCTTTAGCTGTTTATCCAAAAAGACTGAAATAAATCTTGGATACATAACAAACTTTTTCTTTGCATCCAAGTGTCGCATCATACCATCAAAAATTAATTTAGAAAAATTATATTTCTGATTAGTGGTTAAGCAAATTACTGTTGTGGCAATATTAGTGGGAATTTGATCCCAAGAAGTGCTTTTAGAACTTATGCAGTGATTCATGGTATGAAAAAGAAATCTCCACTGGGGTGAAAACAGGGCTTTGTTAAATGTTAAGATAGTTAGGTCCCCCTCATACCCCATTAGCTGAATAGCATCAAATATAGCCTGATTTGGCAAAGAATCTATCCCATCAGCATCATTAAAAAGAAGATCACTTCTTATTGATGCCTCTGAGATAGACACAGGCTTGCCAGCTACTTTGGCAGTAATATACCTAACATTGTTGATTAGTTTGGATTTAGCAGACATCCAAAACTGTTCAACAAATGTAGTAGAGACTACAGGACTTACAGTGAGAGCATAGTGAATGGAGCTTCGCGTAAGAAAGCTGATAATCTCATGAAACTCTGTATTCCCATTAGTCTTTTCCAAGTAAGCGACCATGTTGTGTTTAGGGCATGATTCAAGAACAGCCATACTTGATGAATTGAGAAGCGACGATGAGTAAAAGATTAGGGTTTGATAGAAGAAAGCGATTAAGAGAGTTTACGTGATTAAATTGTGCAATTGAGATGGGTTTATATTGGTTGAACAAACCCAAAATCAAAGAAACCGTTTCAATTTACACTTTAGACCCTTGGCGGTATTTTCTCCAACGTCTTTAACTTTTTGATTTAATTGGTTCTCAATTTGTCTTATAAAGTCCTTAAGGATTCCACTAGTTTCATCCTTAGTTCTTAAGAAGAACACCCAACTAAACCTGCTAAAATCATCAGTGATAACCAGGCAATAAGTCTTATGGTTTAAGCTCCTTACAGATGTAGGTCCAAACAAATCCATATGCAGAAGCTGTAAGGGCTGACTAATAGAGCTCACTGATTTGGCCTTACAGGAGGCCTTGTGTTGCTTTCCTTTCTGACAAGCAACACAAGTGTGGTCATTTTGAAAAATCTTTGAAGGTAAACCTCTTACAAGGTTTCCCTTCACAAGTTTGTTTAAGTTTTTAAAGTTAACATGACCCAACCTCCTATGCCATTTGTTAGATTCATCAATTGTGGCCTTTGCAATTAAACAGGCTAAACCTCCAGAAGGAACAATGTTCTCTAGATTGAAACTGTACATATTGTTTTGTCTGGGGATTCTAAGTAAGACTTGATTTGCATCAGGTAACTTAAATTCAGGAGACAAAACAAGACATTCAGAGTCAGTGAAAAGAACTTTGTTCTTCTTGTCACAGATTTGTGACACAGAAAAGAGATTGAAATGCTGTAGTTCTTTCACAAAGCACACATCCTCAAAATCTAACTTTCCTGTTTTTATTTTACCTTTACCAGTTATGTAACCTTTACTTCCTCCAAAAGCAACAGGGCCACCATTAAAGTCTTGATATTCAGCAAGGTAGGCCTTGTTTCCAGTCATGTGCCTGGAACATCCACTATCAACAATTCCTTTGTTCTGTAAAGTTCTGTGTGGATAATCCTGCACATCAAATAAAAGAGATTAGATTCTCTTAGGGACCCAAGCCTTTTTGGGCTTGAGTCTGCCTAGTGGATCTTTGAAAGTAGCACAATCTCTAGGTCTTGATCCACCATTGTATTTGGAGATTTTGTGCCAGTAATGTCTTTTTGGTCTCCAATTACAACCTGCTGAGGGCTTAACAACAGTTTCCCTTTTTCCCCCAACAACACTAACTGCATTTACCTCAGCAGTATTAACTTTTTGATATGAAAAATTTGTTCTAAGTGTTGTTGTTTTATTCAATGACTTTCTAAAAGGTGAAACAGATTTACGAAAATCACCCTTTGGTCTAGCATTATTCACAATAGGCTTAACAGTATTAACTTTCATAGCAGCATTAGTTGGTACTGCCTGTCTGTTAAAATTATGTCTAGCGGTATTAACAGTGTTAGTACCGCTAGTTCTAACAGTATTAACTGGAATTTTGCCAGTTCTAGTTAGTACTGCTGTAGGAACAAATTGGTTTTTATGATTCACTCTTTGCACATTGTTCCAAATTGGCCTAATCTCCCTTTGACTAGACTTCTTCCTCATCCTATTGTTTAACTCAGCTTGTTTAGCCATCTTTTTTTCATGGAAATCACAATCTCTAATAAGATGACTAAGACTTCCACATACAAAACATGCTTTTGTAGTAAACCCATATCCCAACCCTTTCTTGTCAACTTTAGGATTTTTACTATGTGTGAATTGATTCTTAACAGTTTCCCTAGGAGTTTTTACTTGCTTATTAGCAAAACTAGGTGTTTCCTGTTCTTCTGTTGGTAGAGACACATGCTCATCTTCACTATCTGATTCATACTCCTCAATGATAGGAGCATCAGACCAAACCTTAGGTTGACTAACTACTTTAGGTTCATTGACAGCTGGTTCAGGCAAAGATTCATGTGTTTCATCACTACAATTTGATTCACAAGTATCAAAGTCACTAGTTTGGGTTTTAGATTCACTAGTTTGTGACTGTTTTGGACCATATGTAAATTGTGAGTAATCTATTTCAATATCAGGTCCAGGTGGCATGTAATTCCCTGTCATGGGTGGGGGTACAGCATGCATTCCTTCTGTTGTAACAAACCTATCATACAAAGGCTGACTGTTTCACTTGTCCTACTGACAAACACACTTTGGAAAACTTCATTTTCATAACTTAAAACACTTTTATTCATTTGATTACCATACCCAAGCCCAGCCTTATCCTTAGCACTCATCTGACTATTTAGCAAAAATATTAAGATTTTAGAAAAGAGTGTGCATTTTTCTTACTTTTGCTTTAAATTATTTTTTCTTTTTCAGCTTCTGCCAATAGTTTCTTATGGTATGTAAGGACATCAGTTTTATCATCTAAGTCAATTTTCATAAACCTTATCTTTTCCTCATACCAAAGTTGACTTTGTTGATGAGCAACTAATTATGCTTCAACTTTCTTTAAAGCTTGAGTATATGCCTGTATTTCTATACTGGCATCTCCAAGTTGTTCCCTCTATTCATCATACAATTTTTTAAGTTTAGCATAAGACTTTTTACATTCTTTGGAACAAGAAGTTACTCTGTGTCTGAGCATTGAATGCTTATTGCAATCCATAAAAAGCATAGTTTCTCTTGTTCATCTTATGAGTGCTGGGTCCAATCAACACATTCTCCATCAGAGTACCAAAGCTTTAGAGTTCCTCCTGGGTTTACCAGATATTCTCCATTGTTCTTTTATCCTTATTCAGTGTTCCAGTATCTCCCCCTCCATACTATCTTTGATTTCCCCTTGGATCTGCACTCCCTTAGCAAAATTGCCTGTCTTGTGAAAACTACTAGACTCGTATTTGGTTTTTGTCAAACCACAACCGGTTCATTTGGCATCAATTTTAGCTTTTTTCCTGTCTTTTTGTAGAACTTTTTCATTTCATGGAAATCATGGCTACCTACCATTTCAAGTCCATTTTTTTCTAAATCAAACTCATAAGCTGTTCCAGATCCTCATGATCAATTGGGACAACTGGTTGATTTGCAGTAAGGCGTATGATGAGAAGTATGTTCATAGTATGAAGGTATGACCAGAGTGTTAGAAAACACCATATGCTGGTACCTAACATAATTAGTTATGCTAGGGTTTTCTGAAATGATGCCACATTCTTGTTCTAGAGGATGATGCAGTTTTTTTTTTATTTTTTTAGGTAAAAGGGAGCCGTTAACATCATACTCAAAAGACTCTCAAGATTTTTATACAAAATCATCAAAACTGAGGATTGTCCACTCCTGCTTGGTCTCATTGATTAAGGAAACTTGAGGACCGTAGGCAGAATGGTAGAGAATTAGGGAATTTCGATTTGCATCTTTAGTTGAGACACCTGCACCATGAATCTCTAGTTGATCCAGAAGACTCTGGACCTCTGGTTAGCCTTTTTGTAGCCCTTCTGAGTTTGATTCAGAGAAGCCTTAAAATGTTTCTTTAGAAAAGTATTACTTCTGCTCTTCTTTGATTCATTCATTTCCACCAAATCTATGTTTGATAGCTTCCCACAATCTTCTTTAGCATCAGTCATTTTATGAATTTAGCAAGATGATCTTCTTTTTGGTAAAAGCCAATAAGCATAGTAGGTCCTTCCTTTTCTTTTCTCTTGCTAAAATTTCTTTTTCAGTCTTAGGAGGCAGAAGACTTTATTAAACCATTTATATCAGTTGAGACACTCACGGGACCATTTCCTCTTTGAATAACTTCCCAGATAGGATAGTCTGTATAGGCCAAATAATGTTCCATTTTCATGGCCCATATGTCATATTCTCCCTTCTTGAGAATAGGAAGGTTTGATGGTTGAAACAGTTGTGAGAGGTTGTTCGGTTGGGTTGTTTGTGATGGTGGTGGTGGGGTGGTGGGAATATCATCCTTCGGATCAGACATTGAATTGCTTTGTAAGATAGAGGTTTATAACTGGTTTTTGTTCTTCTTACTCAGAGTTTCTCTACAGGCTCTGATACACTGTGGATCCTTTTGAATATAGATCTTACTACCTCTGTTTAAGGGTTGTAGCTAATTTGATATAGATTCACACTAATACAGGGAAACATGATTAAGACAACACGATATAGTTAATGCGGAATCCACTGTTTATTACAAAGAAGAACAATGAATATTGATAACTAAGCTTTTTTATTAATTGCTAACTATGAGATTGACAATGAACTGATATCTCTAACTATGCCGTAAGGGTTCCTTTTATACACCAAGGATATAACTCTAATCTCTTTTGGCTTACATCAACGCAATAAAATAGATCAATGACATATACTTTTCTCTTATAATTAATCAGCATATCTCTTACACTCGGTACTAACTATTTCTATACTAAACGGTATTAATCTATCTGAGCAGTATCTTAACATTTTCGTACTGTCTAGTTACTAACTATTACTAAAGGCGGTACTAAGATATAACTAACGGTATAGTCAGGAATGTATGTAATTCCTAACACTTCTGTCCCAAGGCTTCTTATGATCCAGCATGGCATCCTAAGTGGGTTTGTGTCGGGTCTTCGTTTCGTATCAAAAATCACTTAATAGCTCGTAAAACTCATCGTTCAAAATTTTAACCAAAGTTAAAAAGCTATTTTTATTCACCTTAAAAACTCTGTTTCCATTAACTTAGAGTAAAGGGGGATTTACTTGCCTTATTTACACCTTTAATCCTTCAAAACTCAATGTGGACATTAACGGGGTGACGGACTTGTTTTTCGGTATTTCTCAACATTCACGGGTCAAACCACCACCGAATACAAATAACTCAATAATAACCTTCAAGGAGGACTATTATTCACAATAAACCACAATTCATCACATATCTCATAAAAATCACCACCGTCAACACGGTACAAATATGAATAAACTGACAGAAGTCAAATAGTCAAAGGACTATTAACGAAATATTCAGAAAACAAAAAAGGGCAAAAAAGGTTATAATTAGTGATGACATCTTTATTCCAATATTGTTGCTTGGTACTAATGCTTAAGAAATGTGGACAGCCTTTAAAAGATTGCAACAGGTGAGTCACTTCATTAAACAAGATGTCAGGGACTAATCTCTTTAGGGAGTTTGGTTAAGTTCACTCCAGTGTAAGAGGACGGGAATTCATTGGAGTCTTTATTACTCATAGTTTTATAGAAGGATTAATGGAAATGGTTAAGGAAACAGTTAGAGGTAGCTACTATGCAAGTTAATGTTCAGTTTCTACAACAACTCTAGCCAGAATGGTCAAGATTTATGACAATTGTCAAGCAGGCTGTACACTTGGACATGGAATCTTATCATAAGATCTTTGACATTCTGAAACAGTACCAAAACAAAGTCAATGAAATCCATGCTGAAACACAGTTGGGAGCAGTTGGCACCTTGCTCGAGATAGCTTGAGTATATCCTTTTGGGATATGTGCTGGTTCAGCAGTACTTTGTTTCAAAGTACTGCCTTTGACTTCTGTTGACAGAAAAGCAATGTTTTGAGAGTTTGAATTTGAGACACCCTTCAATTCATGCTCATACACCTTTAAGTTGTTGTAGAGATCATCAAAATCTAACTCATCCAATCCAGGTTGTCCTCGAATCATGGTAGCCACTACATGCCACACAGATGGTAGGCTTCTTAGAAACTTCAAATTTGCATCTTCAATGGACACCGTAGCATCATGTAATTCAAGCATGCTAAGAATATGCTGAAACCTTTCGTATGCTGAATCTAGTTCTTCCCTAGATCCAATAGTAAATGTCTCAAATTGTTGTTTCAACAGATTCTTTTGCATCTTCTTTGATGCTTCGTTTCCTCCAAATCTTGCTTTTATGGCTTTCCATAAAGATCTTGCATCTACAGCATCATGAAAACTGAGAAGATGTCTATCAGGTATGGCAGAAAGCAGTATATTAAGGGCTTTCTCATTGTTTCTTCTTGCGTTTGCAGCAAGTGAAGTCTTTGGTGCAGACACTGAGGGAGATGCAGGATCAGTTGTGGTTTGGTTTCCATTGGTGATTATGTCCCATAGTATGTGATCAGTGATAGCGATATACTGTCGCATCTTCATGGACCATAGGTCATATTCACCTTTCTTGATTATAGGGATTCTAAGTGCAGTAACGGACGAGGTGGGAGGGATAGGTTCTGTTTCAGACATCTTTTATGAGTTTAGAAAGATTTCGATTGATTAAAAGTTCTTCTAGATCAGAGTCTCTTCACAAGCTCTGATACCACTTGTAGGATCGATATTCCTTAATGAAACACTGATATACTGTCAACTATGCGGAATCTAGTTGGCAGTACTTAAGAAGAACACACAATAGTTTCTCAAACGATTTCTTTTATAAACTTTTTGAATCTGCCTAAATTGCAGATCCCTAATACAATACTAATGATTCGTGTTTTTCGTTATATTCTAATACCTTCCTAGTGATCCTTTTATAACCATAAGGATAACTCTAGTAGGTGTACAGTCCTTGTATATCATAAACTCTAATCAATACTAATCACTAAATTAACTGTTACAAGATAATTACTAACATAACTGTTTAAATGATAATCCTTTAAGATTCCTTTATTCACGGCATGGCAGTACGTTGACTTTTCCTTACTAAGTAGGCAGTACTTCGATCTTCAACTTAGCAGTACTTTGACCTTTTGCTTAGCAGTTCTTTGACCTTTTGACTTGCATTTCCCAACACCGACTCTTATAAAATGAAATTTTCTTGTGTAATCGGGTATAAATATGTTATCGCTGACCTCCTTCCTTCCTTGTCCATTAAATTAATGTCTAAAAGCTTTTATTATTCAATAATTAAGGACAAGGATAAAGGGAAGAGTCATGCCAGAACTTTGATCGATATACCTGTTTTCGTTGGAAGATTTTACATTATTTTAGGTTTTACTGTGGTTCCTTAATCTGAATGGATCTTTGCAGCCTATAAAGGATGATAGCCAAGATGTATAAATACAACTGACTATGTAGAAACAATGACTTGAATACAATATGTTAATGCGGAATCTTAACACAAGTACTAAGAAGAATAATGATTAATAGAATAACAACTTTGTTAGAATGTTCTTGAGAGTTACAGATTGCTAACTATGATATTGTCTATGATTTGTAATCGTCTATTTCATATATGTTCTAACTATGTCAATAGTTATCCTTTTATAGATCAAGGATAACCCTAAAAGTCTTACATGACTTTCTGACAAATATCTCACAAATATCTTTTAAATATCTTTTCATCGGTACTAACTATTTTACTACTAACGGTACTAACTAACCAGCAGTACTAACACTTTGTACTGTCGGTACTAAGTATAACTGTCGGTACTAACTATTGTACTGTCGGTACTAAGTTATGAAAACATTAATCCTAACAATCCTCCCTTAAACATGAATGTTAAACTATTTTAACTTCAAGTTTCTTCAATCCTTTAAGCTTCACAGAGGATGTATCCAAACATTCTTCATGATTTCTTAACTTTGTACTCTCTATCCTTCTTCAGCAGCAACCTTGCCTTTTCAGCTATGTCAGCAACATCTTTTCAGCTACAAAGCAACATCCTTTTCCTGCAAACCAACTACTTGTGGTTATAGTTTTTTAGCAAACTACCAGTTCATTAACGATTTGATTGTTCTTAACCAGTAGCCTTTTGCTCTGGGATAGATAACTCTTATTCTTAGAATATGGTGAGTTAAATACCATACAGTTTTGGTAAACTGTCAACCATCAACGGATTTGATTAGTCTTTACCAATTACCGTTTGAGTTTGGACTAGCCAATGCTTCATTGTAATAACATGGTGCATTGATAAACCATATAGTTTTTATCAAACTATCAGCTATCAACATATTTGATTAGTCTTTACCAAGAGCTGTTTGATCTCGGACTAGCCAACTCTTCACCAAGAAGCAAGGTGAGTTGATTACCTTACAATTTTTAGTAAATTGAAACCCACAAACGTATTGAGAATTCTTTACCCAAGCCGTTTGCTTTTGTGACTAGCCAATTCCTTTTACCTGTTAATCATGGTGAAATTATAACATTTGTTGTGTGGTGGTTAGCCAACACTCAATCCCTTCTCATTCCATCAGTCTTGTTCTTAGATCTAGTCAGCAAGTACCAATCTGATAAATCTTATCAATTCCCAATGCCATTGTACTTCTTTTCAAGTCTCAAATCTTAAATAAAGCATTTGCACTAGTATTTCCTTCTTTAAAGGATACTCTTCTCTGTTAGCATATGTATGACTACTCCTTCATTAGTCATCAAAGTGTGTACACCTGAAGAACTGTGCAACTTCCAACTGATTATTTTCCATTCATGCTGTGAGTTCCAAAACTCATCTTGTTCATCAGGATTGAACAAAACCATTAAATCTCCCCAAAAGAAATCATTCAAAACCTTCAAGCATCTTATCTTTTGGTAAATTATTCTTACATTGATAAAATCAAGCATTTTAGATCTCTCTATCAAATAAGTACAAATAACTGATGTTAAAACACTAAAGTGTCTTTTCTGTCCATTACTTCTTGTTACCACATTCAAATTAATTTCTTTATTTGTTTTAGCTTCATCAAGTTGTGGTTTAGTGCCATAATTCTGAGTCTTCCAGTCAATGATTGGATACTTCTTGTCAAGTACTTCATAGTCCACTTCTTTCATCAACTGTACTATTTTTTCAAACACAATGCTCAGCTCAACAATTCTTTGTCAGTGTCATCCTCTGAAGTGTGTTGAATAATATCTCTTTTTCTTGACTTCATCTTCTTTCTAGAGTCCCCCAATTTTCCGTTTCTGACTATCTGTCATCTTATCTCATCATTGACTTCTTCTTTGGTGTCTACCTTGATCACATCAGATTTAGATAAACCATCTCTTTTCTCATCATCCTTTGATAAGCCTTTCACTTTAGCATAAGATCCAGTGGAAAATGAAATTTTCATTTAAGCCTTTTAATATCTTTTCATACATAGCTAGTATTCTTCAAAACTTCGCTTCCTTTCAAATTAGCATGTTTGAATTTCCCCACATGCTTTAAGTATGGTTTAATCATTGATTTCTGAGTTGATTTCGTGGTTGGATGTTCTTCCTTAATACTTGTGAATCTTTGTTGAGCAAGGAACTTTCTTTGAGCAGCAATTGTATCATGAAGGAACTTAGCTCTTTCTTCTATTGTAAACTGCTCTCTTTCTTGCTCTTGAAGCTTCTCAGCTAGAATTCTATCTGCCTCAATTCTTGCTTTTATATCATCAAAGTCTTGAATAAGAGCTTCATTTGTTGCTTGTTCTTCAGCAATCTTGTTTCTCTCTTCTTCAGCTTCCCATTCTTCTTGCACTTTCCTAGCCAACTCTTCATCACAACAAGTATGCTTGAATTTCCTCACAGCTTGAAGGATATATAATCATTCTTCAACCTTTCAGTTTCATCCTCCTCTTCAATCTTCTTCTTCCCTTTGTCTTTAGGATCAATTTTTGGAAGAGGCTTTAAAGTGAGTGTTGATTTTGTAGAAGTAGGTCTAGGTCTATCAGTATCTTCAACATCCTTCAGTTCTACACCTTTTTCTTTTTCTTTGGAAGCAGTTTTGACTTTACTCATATTGATGAGAAGTGTAGCAATTGTTTCATCATCACCAAATATCATAGAAGAGGGTGTTTGAGTGGATGTTTGAGAAGCTTGAGTAGCAATTTCTTCCTTAGTTTGCTCTTCAGTACTTTCCCTTTGGTCTTCAGTACCTTCAAAGATCTCTTCAGAAGCATCAACTTGATCATCATTTCTTTCCATTTGATCATCAGTACTAACTTTGAGATCGTCAGTACTAAGTTTTGGTCTGTCGGTACTAACTTTTTCAAAGTCGGTACTAAACTACCATCTAGCATACTCAACTTCAACTTCAGCACTAAGCCAACGTTCTCAGTTTCTTTGTCTTCATCATGCATATCTTTGACCTCCCTTCACTTTGAGCATTTTCTTTTTGCTTTACCATCTCCTTTTTTGCAATCTATCCTCCCTTAATTGTTTGGATACAGACTCTTTCCTCAACGCCGCTTTTTCTTTGAGGAGCGTTTCCTTTGTTGTCTTTGCTCCTTTGAGATTCTCTTTTGATATGCTTTAAAATGGTTGATGACAGGTGTAGCTTTCTTCTTGAGCCTTTTGATCTTAGCCTTCAAGAGTTCAATTTCCTTGGCTTGATCTGAAACCTGTTTACACAAAGAGATACAAAGATCATAGACATTTTGGAGGGTCATTTCATCCTCATTCCCTGAAAGGGATGTATCATTGAATGAATGATCTCCAAGATTCTCACCAGTAGGTTCTGGAATTGAATCAGGAACAATAGGAGTGGGGGAAGGGTTTGGTGAAGGTCTGGGTGAAGGACTTGGTGAATGGTCAGGTTGTTGCTCAAATGGTACCTCACTAGATTGAGCAGAAGATGAGTCAGGCAGTGACTCATTTGGGGCTTCACTAGTGGGTTCAGGAGAGGGTGTTGGTTGTGCTTCAGATAGTCTTTCTGAGGTAGCACCCTCATCCTGTGTTGGTTGGACCAACATATTATCAAACAAAGGTGTAATTTTGCCTGAGAAATGTTTGCCCTTTTTAACCATAAAAGAAAAAACTTTACTAGTTAAACTATGTACAGGAAAGTGATCTAAAGGTACAGTTACATTAACTAATTGTCTAGCTAAAAATATAGAAATAAAACGAGGATACATAACAAACTTCTTCTTAGCCTCTAGATGTCTAAACATACCATCAAAAATTAATTTAGAAAAATTATACTTTTGATTAGTTGTTAAACAAATTACAGCAGTGGCAATATTTGTAGGAATTTGATCCCAAGAGGTACTTTTGGAGCTTAAACAATGATTAATTGTGTGAAATAAAAACCTCCATTGGGGTGAAAACAAAGCTTTATTAAATGTTAACACAGTTAAATCCCCTTCATATCCCATAAGCTGAATAGCATCAAAGATAGCTTGATTTGGAAGTGTGTCTATCCCATCAGCATCATTAAAAAGAAGATCAGTACGAATAGAAGCCTCAGAGATAGACACTAACTTGCCAGCTACTTTAGCAGTTATGTGCCTTACATTGTTGATTGTTTTGGACTTAGCAGACGTCCAAAACTGTTCAACGAATGTGGTTGAAACAACAGGACTTACAGTGAGCGCATGAGAAATATAACTTCGTTGAAGAAAATCAATCACTTCATGACCAACATTACCCTTCAGTCTTTTCCAAGTGATGAAGATCATGTTGTGCATAGGACAGACTCCAAGAGCACCATATTGCTTCGAAGAGAAGATCGTCGTAAGAAGAAATTAGGGCTTGAAATTAAGAATAAACAGATGAACGAGATTGCGTGAGTATTGGCTGTTGAAATGGATTCTTAAGTTCGGTGACCTAAATTTAAAGAAAACATTCAATTTTCAACTTTGTAACCCTTGGCGTATTATTCTCCAACTCTTCTTAAGCGGTACATAAACTTTGCCTAGCGTACTAACTTTATATTGTCGGTACCTAACTTTGTCCCAGCAAAGAATGAACAAAGTAATGTCAGACACTTCAGTACCATTAGTAACTCTTATCAGTGACTCTCTAAACCTTCTTAAATCAACAAAGGATTTATATATCCATACAACATTAAAACAGAGGTAGACTCCATCACCTGAGCCATCTAACCATGACTCACTATTCAGGTGATCTTTTCAAAGTTCCCCTCACCATCAACACATACTAACCATTTTTACCTGAAAGTACTCTTTAGATGGTCTACATAATCTCATGTCTTCAAAATGCTTCACAAAGGAATTCTTGAGCAATCTTCTTATTCTTGATCATGTACTGACCACTTGTTGGTACGGTTAGTATTTGTATGCTTGATGATGATTGAATCTTGATGGGTAGAAAGGTGGTGTGTAAGGTTTTAGGGGTTTCTTGGAACAAGTTTGATTTGCCATGGTGTAAGGTAGCTTGTGGAAGAGTATGCTTTGTGATGTATGTTTAAAGGTGGAGCTTTTGGGTTTATTCCATGATGAGAGGTCATAGCTATGTGTGTTTTGTACCTCTGTCATCCACGGATGACTCATTCATGTTGCCTCCCTTAAACCAATGCAGCTTATGGATTTACCATGCCAATTGAAACAACCAAGAACTGAAATCGGCTTACATCAAATGCCTTGGTTAGTAGATCAGCTACATTGTCATTGGTGTGGATCTTAAGCACTTGTATGAGTTTCTTCTCATAGGCATCTCTTATGAAGTGGTGCCTAATAGCAATATGCTTTGTCTTTGAATGATATACTGGATTCTTTACAATGCAAATGGTGCTTTCATTATCAATGTAGATCTTTGTGTTCATGAAGTTGAACCCATAGTCTAACATTTGATTTTGAATCCATAAGACTTGCCCACAGCAACTTGCAGCAGCAACATATTCTGCTTCTGTTGTAGAAGTAGCTACAATGGTTTGCTTTTTGCATTGCCATGTAATGAGTCTTCTGCCAAGAAATTGACAACCTCCTGTTGTGGATTTCCTGTCAAGATTTGCTCCAGCATAATCACTATCTGAGTAAGATTCCAAGTCGAATGTAGATTCTCTAGGATACCAAAGGCCTAATTTGGGTTTGCCCTTTAGGTACCTAAAAATTCTTTTGACAGCAGTCAAATGAGAGGTCTTTGGAGTGACTTGAAACCTAGAACAAGCACAGACTGCAAACATAATGTCAGGCCTAGAAGCAGTCACATACATCAAGGAGCCAATCATTGATCTATAGAGATGCACATCAACATCACTAGCTTCTTCATCTTTGACTAATGGCTTCTGAGTCTCAATTGGTGTACTGGCAGTCTTAACACTTGCAAAATCAAACTTCTTTAGAATTTCAGCAACATACTTATCCTGGCTTATAAAAATGCCATCTAGTTTCTGTTTGACTTGTAGTCCAAGAAAGAAAGTGAGCTCTCCCATTGAACTCATCTGAAATCTACTCTTCATCAATGCCTCAAACTCATCACACCAAGTCTTCTTTGTTGACCCAAAGATGATATCATCCACATAGACTTGAACTAAAATGATATCATGTTTGTCCTTCTTTAAGAAAAGAGTTTTGTCAATTGTTCCTCTTCTGTATCCATTCTTCAACAAGAAAGTGGATAAAGTAGCATGCCATGCTCTGGGAGCTTGATGCAACCCATAAAGAGCTTTAACCACTTTGTAGACTTTCTCAGGAGACTTAGGATCTAGGAAACCTGGTGGTTGAGACACATATACCTCTTCTTCAATCTTGCTATAGAGAAAGGCACTTTTCACATCCATCTGATAGACTATTAACCCTTTATATGAGGCAAATGCTAAAAAGATCCTGATGGCTTCAAGTCTAGCCACAGGAGCAAAAACTTCATCATAGTCTATTCCTTCCTCTTGCCCCAGTAAGAAAGTGACTCTCACCATTGAACTCATCTGAAATGCTACTCTTTCATCTACAAAACAATGCCAAAACTCCGTCACAAGTCATAAGCACCAAGATCGTTCTCTTTGTAACCCAAAGATGAATAACATCCACATAAGAGCTTGAACTAAAAATGATATCATGTTTGTCCTTCTTTAGGAAGAGAGTTATGTCAATTGTCCCTCTTATGTATCCATTCTTCAACTAGAAAGTGGATAAAGTAGCATACCATGCTCTGGGAGCTTGATGCAACCCATACAGAGCTTTAACCACTTTGTAGACTTTCTCAAGGATACTTACCTTAGGATCGAGAAACCTGGGATTGAGACACATATACCTCTTCATCAATCTTTCCTATAGAGAAAGGCACTTTTCCCATCCATCCTGATAGACTATAAAGCCATAATACGAGGCAGAACTCTAAAAGATCTTATGTGCTTCAAAGCATAGCCACATGAGCAAAACGTCATCATAGATCTAATCCTATCCTCTTGCCTGTGTCCCTGAGCAAACCCATCTAGCTTTGGGTTCCGACAACCACTCCTCTTTCCATCCTACTTATAATCGGTACTATATTTAAAACCACTTTGTGTACCGATAGCCTTTTTCCCATAAGCAAATCAACAAGCATGCATCCAAACCTTTTGAATCTCAAACTGGCGCGAACAATCTTCTTGCATAGCATCAACCCAGCTTCATCTTCAAGAAGCTTCCTAAAATCTTTCTTGGGTTCATTGAGATAGAACACAAGCAAAATAAACAAAAGATGAAGAACCTTATATTGTTATCTCCTTTGCTTTTGAACATACTAACACAAGAGCATGAGCTTCAGACATTTATATTACTTTGCTGGAGCTTGTTTGTACTGCTGATTGTTGGATCTCGCTAAATAAGGTTCTTGAAGGATGAGAGGGATAGATTCTTGATTGTGGTAATAGGACAAACTTCACAACTGTTTCCATCATTTGGTGAGTCAGCCTCTGCAGCACCCTCATCATCATAAGATGATTGTAAAGATATCATCAGTGTTATATCTTCATGTGAATATGCCTCAGGTGATGTATTTATAAGAAGTCATTGCTTTCTTGGGTATTGGTAGTGTAGAAAGATAATGAGGTCCCTTATTTTGCCAAGCTGGCAGTACTGAACTGGTATGCTAACAGGTATTAACAAAGTTAGTAACCCTCCGCTAGCTTTAGCGTTTGCTAACAGTAACTAAAAATGTTAAGTACTGCTAAGACTTTGCAGCTAGCCTCCTGCTGAGTAACCAAGTTCTCCGTTTCTTGTTCAAGTATTCTTCCTGAGAGCTTCAGCTTCCTTATTAGCTTCCTTTTTCTTGCGCTTTGAATCCTAGCAAGATCATCTCAGAAGAGACCTTGTTCTTCTCTCTGGACCTCCTAATCTTTTATCTGATTTTGAAACCAAATGGATTTGTTGAAGAATAGGAATGCATATTGGGAGTTCAAACAGTCTTGAGCAGATTTCCTCTTCTTTTCAGAAATCCCCTCCATCAATCTTGTCCTTTTATGCCTGTATGTTGGTTAGATTCTTGTTGACCTGCAATGAATGTTAGCTTGATACTCTGATCTAACAGATCATAGTTCATAGAATTAGTCAAATAATCAAAGGTCAAAAAGCCAAGATGGTCCTTCCCTGAACATTGGGTTTGTCCTCTAAGAAGTTTTATGTGCAGGTTTTCTTTCAACTCTTTTGGTTGCTAAAATTGTATACTCTGAAAAGCCTTGCTTGTAGAGAATAACCCAACCAAAAATCCCTCATCTATTTTCCAGCAAATTTTCCCAAGTGGTCTATGGTGTTCAGATGGTCACATGCACCAAAAGGTCTTCTAAACTTATAATTGGTGGTCTATACCATACAAGATTCATAATGTCTTATTATGAGGCCTGTCACTAATACCCTGTTTTAGACATAAACAAGCATACAACTGCCTCGACACCCAAAAAGTGTTTAGGTAAAAATAAATCTATCAAGCATGTCCGTTGCTGCCGTCAATAGGGGACCGTGTCCTTTTCTCTCATCAACTCCATTTTGTTGTGGAGTATCTTGCAGTTGCGTATTCCATCTTGATCCCTTTTAGGCCCACCCGCCAGAATCAATAACATTCCCTCGTTTTTAACTCTCATTCAGTTCCATATCACACTATCTAATAATTTTAACCCATGATCAATTTGTTCTATCTATTTGTCTATAAAGTCTATTAAGGATTGCTAGCTAGTTTCAGCCCTTATTTCTTAACAAAATGTCCAAGGTGTTAGGCTAAATCTTCTAGAAAAAAAAAAAAAAAAAAAAAAAAAAAAAAAAAAATCATGCAGATGATAACCAAACATATAGTCTTATGGTTTATGCTTCTAACAGAAGTAGGTGTCCAAACAATCCATAAGAAGAAGTTGTAGGGGGTGGCTAAATGAGCCTAACAACTTGGCCTACAAGAAGCTTTGTGTTGCTTTCCTTTCTACAAGCAACACAAATAAAGCAGAAGGTGTGGACATGTTTGAAAAAGTTTTGTTAGTAAACCTCTGACAAGGTTTCCCTTCACAAGTCTGTTTTAGGTTTTTGAAATGATTACATGACCCCGTCGGGGAATAAAACCAAACCCCCTATGCCATATATGTTAGATTCATCAGTTGGTAGCTCTTTATCAAATTAAACAAGCCAAACCTCCTAAAGGAACAATGTTCCTAAATTGAAACTGTACATATTGATTGTCTGGGACTTTAAGTAATATTTGATTATCATCAGGTAACTTAAAATTCAGGAGTACAAAACAAGAACATTCATGTCATAAACAGAACCTTGTTCTTTTTGTCACACATTTGTGACACATGAAGAAGAGATTGAAATGCTAAAAGGTTCTTGTCACAAAGCTTACATCCTCAAAATTCTAACTATACCATTTTTATTTTCCTTTACCCAGTAATAAATTCGCCTATACTACCTCCGAAAGGCAACAGGGCCACCATTTAAGTCTTGAAAGTCGCCGCAGGTAAGCTTAGTTCCCTGTCATGTGCCTTAACAGTTCCACTATCAAATAATTCCTTTATTCTTTAAGCACCTATGTGAAAAATATAACTCCTGAGCACATTAAAAGACAAGATATTAGACTCTCTCTAAGTGGACACCCAAGCGCATTTTGGCTTGAGGGACTGCCTAGTAGATACTTTGAAATTGAATAAATTCTAAGGCTTAGATCACCAATGTAATTTGGAGAGAGCGAATTATGTTTAGATATCCTGTTACCCGTCCATTTACACGACCGATGCTTGAGGACTTAACACATTGGACCCCCCCCATTTTCCCGCCAACAGACGCTAACTTCTTTTACTCATTAATAGTATAAACTTTTGTTTAAAATTTGTATCTTAGTACTGTTGTCGCAATTGAACAGGCCTAGAATGAGGTGAATGAATTTTGTGAGAAACATTTTGGTCTAACACCATTACACAATGGGGTGGGTGGGGGGTGGGTTTTTAGTAGGTTTTGTGGGGGGTGAAATGTGAGGTGGGGGGGGGGGGGTTTTGGAGTTGTGGGGGGGTGTGTTGGGATCGGGTGGGGGGTGGTGTATGTAAGGAGAGGGGGGTGGGGATGAGTGGCTATAACAGTATTAAACGTTTCAGAGCAATGCTACTGTTAGATACGTGTTTTTCAGTTTGTAATGATTGTTGTCTAGCGTACTAAAGTTGTTAGTACTGTCTAGCTTTAGCAGTAATAACTGTATTAATATTCCACGTTCTTGGTTTGTACTGCTAAGGGAACAAATTGATTTTGTTGTTACGCCTTTGAACATATTGTCCCATTTGGTTTCCTCGTACCCTTTTTTGCCATTACCTCTTAGACATATTTTGTTGTTTGAGTCACCTGTTTTAGCCAGATTTACAAGTAACGAATCAAAATCTCTAATAAAATATGACTAAAACAACGCACATAACAAAACATAGCTCTTTCTTAAACCAATCCCCAGATTCTTTGTTGTGTAACCTTGAGGTTTTTTTTTGACTAATGTGATAGACTGACCTTAACATTTTCCCTAGAGTATAATTTATATAGCTTGCTTATTATCAAACTAGAGGTGTAATCAATTCTTTAGGATTTGGCACAGTCACAATATCTCATCATCACTATAGATTCATACCTCCACGAAGATAGTGAGCTCCAGATACAATAATAAAAGTAAGAAGTTAGGACGTATTGGGGGGGTTGGGGGGGGGGTGGGTGTGGGGTGTGGTGGTTTGGGTTGCCTTCGAGGTTGAACTGTCTGACATTGTTTCATTGATAACTGGTTTAGACACTAATTCAGAAGGTTCTATACTAATGTTAGAGTCATAGGTATCAATTTCAATTGTTTGAGAATCAGATTCACTTGGTTGAGTCTTTTGTGGACCATATGTATATTGTGAGTCATCTATTTTCAACATCAGGGGAGCCAGAGGGCAAATAATCCCTGTCATTGGTGGGGTATTGCTTGCCGATTCAGAACATTTTTCGCCGAAGCCTTTAAGTGGGCAAAGGTAGATTTTCACAATCACTTTTACTATATCCCTTAAAAGACACTTTGGAAAAACATCGCATTTTGCAAGAACTCAAAATCCCACGAAGGGAGGCTGTAAATCACGAATAGCGCGGAGGACCAAATTTAATCACTGGCACTCATAGAATAATTACGTACAATTTTACAAGAGTTTTGTTTGAAGAATGATTCCATTTGTCATACTATACTTCCAAATCATCTTTATTAACTTTGAGCTTTAGACGGAACAATTTCTTATGAGATATGTAAGAACATTTTGTTTTATCATCGTAAATCTATTTTCATAAATTTAGATTTTTTGTTCATACCAAAATTGACCTTGTTGAAGGGCGAACTAACTGTGGCTTCAACTTTCTTAAGACCTTAGTATCAAGCCTTTAATTCCTACCCTAGCATCATAAGTTTCCCTCTTTGAGCATCCATAGAGTCTTTTAAGGTTAGTATAGAGACTCTTTACACGCTCATTGAACATACGAGTGTGTCCTGATCCTGAGAGCTTTTGCGAGAGCCATGAGAAAGCAAAGTTTTTCATCATCTTCTGATGAGTTGTCCAGTCAACACTTTCTCCATCAACTGGTCACCAATGCTTTGGATACTCTTCTTTTCTTTCCAGTGAGCTGTCCCAACTTTTATTTCCAATTCCATCCATCCTTATTTCCAGAGCTCCCTCATCCGTCCTCCTGTTATGCAGAGCCTTTGTTTCTACCAACTCTCTTAGCAAAAAGCGGCGGAGGCTATTTTGTGGCAGTTGAAAGCATCCACTTTGGTTTTCAACAAAACCATCAGGTTCTCTTGCATCAAACTATACTTTCTAAACCAAGTCTTCTTGTAGAACTTTCTTAACTTCTCAGAGATCACTGCCACGTTGTAATATACTGTGGGGGTGTGAGGGTATGGGGGGGGGGGGGGGGTTAATTAAATAATTTTGGGGGTAGGGGGGTTGTTTTTGTATTGGGGGGGGGGTTGTTGATTTGTTTATATGGGTGTTAGGGTGTTAGTTTTGTGGGGGGGGGGGGAGTGAAAGTACTATTTAAAGGCCATTTTAAGTCCATTTCTTCAAGGTCAAATTTCATCAACCTGGTCTAAGTCCTCATGATCCAGTTGAGGACAACTAGATGACATGCGAGCACGGGAATAAGATGAGGTTATACATGCTTGAATAATGACCAGAGTATTGGAAAAGGTTGTTATATGTGGGGGGGGGGGGGGGGGTGGGTTAGGGAGTAGGGGGTGGTGGGGGGGGGTTGGGGGGGGGGGGGGGGATTGTGGTGGGTAGGTATTCTGAGTTGGGGGGGGTGTTCACCATGAATCGGGAGACAAACATCAGGTTAGTACTAGGGAAAAGCTGATGTTTTCAAAACAAATGCTACGATTTGCAAGTTGAAGTTATGCAAATAGAGCCTTTTACATCATTATCAAGACTCTAGATTGTTGTACAAGTCATCAAACTGAGACTGTCCTTCCTGGTTTGGTCCTCATCAATTAAAGAAACTTGTAACCAAGCAGAAGGTAAGATCTTAGAAAATTTCTGATTGTGCATCTTCAGTAGACTACATCCTGCTCCATGAATCTCTAACTGAACTGAGAAGACGTTGGTAATCTCTCATATCCTTGTTGAATACCACTGTGTGTGGATACAGAGAATCCATCAAACTGTAGCGTCAAGATGTACTTCTCTGCATTCTATTTTTGGATTCGATCATTTCCACAAATCTGGATTGATGGCATTCAATCCACATTTCTTTTGGCATCAGTCATCTTATGTAATTTTAGCTAGATATCTCTGTATGGCCATTAGCAAGGTTGGTCCTAGGCTTTCTTTCTCTTTCTTCTGGCTACTACTTCTTGCTGTTTATAAGGAGGCAAATTTTAAGTTGTCCTGATGTATCAGTTGTGACTGTACACGATTTAAAAGTATATATATGACTCATTCCTATTTGGATAACCTCCCAAATTGGATAGTCTGTATGAGCCAAGTAGTGTTCCATCTTCATAGCCCATATGTCATATTCTTCCTTTTTGAGAATAGGCAGCTTTATTGTTGAGGGACTGTAGAGAGTTAGATGGGTGGTGTTTTGTTGTGTTTCTGGTGGAAGTGAGGGCGTGTAATCTCTCTTAGTGTTTCAGACATGTTTAGATTTGTTGGTTGGAGATGAATAACTGGTTTTTAACTGTTTCTTACTTGTTCAGTATTTTCTCACTCTCTTGATACCACTTTGAAGGGTCCTGATAAACGTCATGGATCTTTGCAGCCTGTGAAAGTGATGATAGCCAAGATGTATAAATACAAACGACTATGTAAAACAATGACTATGGAAATAACTATGTGTTAAATGCGAATCTTAACAAAAGGTACCAAGAAGAACAAGTGAACAACTGAATAAACAACTTTCTTAAAGTAGTTCTTGAGACATTACAGATTGCTAAACTATTGATCTGTGATTTGCTAAACGTCTTTTATCATGTATATTCAACCCACACGTCTAACTATGCCCAAGGTGAGTCTTTTCTATATCTAAGATAACCCTAAAGAGGCTTACAAAGTCTTTGTTCTAAAATTATCTCATAAATATCTTTAAATATCTTCTCACGATACTATACAACTAACTTGTCTACTAACGATACTAACTAAACTAACAATCCTAACTGTTATGTACTGTCGGTAACTAAGTATAACTGAAGTACTAACTATTTGTAACTGTCGTACTAAGATAAGAAAACATATAATCCTAACCATGTATCCTCCCAAAAGTATATTGGTGCCCTACCCAGATGAATTGGGTGTCTCTTTCCGAGATAATTTACTTCCACAATTTAGGTACAAATCACACATATAGCAATATAAACTCACAAAATGTCAAAAAGAAAAGTTTATCACGATGCAAAAACATTTAAAATAACATTTAGGTATCAAATTTCCCTAGGAAAAACATAAGTAAAAGAGGGGCTACGAAGACTCACCTTAAGCGAAGCGGTGAATCAAAATAGATCAACAAATGAAAGATGAGCTCGAATGTCCTAACGCGACCTAGTTGAAATATAATGCGCTAAGTAAGTGCTACCAACGGATGGTCGTAAAATATGCGCGTCATGAAATTTTAAAACAAGTTTCTCATCACCCGAGAATATTTTTGTTGCGTTAGTATAATTGGATCCAAAATACCAACCTTGTGGGTAAAGTTTACATAACTTTATTAAGTTCCCGACACTAACGCAAAGTCAGCGTTTTTAACCCATTCTAAAGAAATCCCGTAACAATATGTTCGTTGTTTTTATAATATTCGTGAAATTATATTATACGCCTAAGACATACGCTAAAGTATCTGATACCAGAAGTCTTGTACTAACTTTTATTTCTCATTAAATTCATTATTATAGGGGGGGGGGGGGATTAAAAAGGTGAGGGTGGGGTTGTGGTGGGGGGTGTGGGGGTGATTTGGGGGGGGTGGGGGGGGTGGGGTGTTTTGGGTGGCTGTCGTATTTTATGTCACTAACCTTAATAATTCCTATCTAGCATACTCAATAATATTTTAGAAAGTTTACGACGCACACAGTTAAATAATATACTAGAGATACAATAGTTTATTTATTAAGGATTTTTAGCTCGATCGGGGGAGTGGACTCGAAATGCCCAAGAAACCTCATTAGAACAAACTCAAAAGCACTCACTTATTATTATTGATTTTAGGCAGAAAATTTATAAAAGTTGATTCTAGATTTAGTCATGTTTATAACAACAGAGGCTAGCTCCTTCACTTATAAGATTCAACAGGAGTGTCCAAAACTACATTTTCAAGAAAAAAACGACGTTCACCAAGTTTTATTATATACGTTTGTACCCGACGAGCGACTCGAAATAGTCGAAATCATGAAAACGTAAACTGGTAACGAGATTTGTGTCGAAAATTAGCGATCTTTTTTTTGGGAGATGGAAAGGTTACTTTTTAGTTTGTTTAGGTTGAGCGCAACGGGTTCATTATGGGGTCATGGGGGGGTGGGGAGGGGACGGAGCGGGGGGGAGGGCTCCGTTATTATAATGTTTTTTGTCTTCGTTTTTTGATAAGCGATCTTTACATTATCCAAAGGTGGGCGTGGTCGTGATTGGAAAATGTACTAATATAGGTTTTTAAGACGTATCGGACCTTGGTTAAAGGTGTTTTTAAACAATTCGTTTTAATTTCATTAAAAATCTGGACATCAGAGTATGTTATAACATAAACTACACTATATTTTTAGCCGCAAACACAGTACCGAAAAGGTGTTAGATATGTTAGTTAGGGGTAAGGACTGGGGGAGTGACTAAATGTAGGAAAAATGTTTTTGGGTGGGGGGTTGTGGGTTTGGGGGGGGGGGGGGGATTGGGATAGTTGATATTTGGGGGGGAGGGAGGTGGGGGGAGGTGGATTTGCGGAGGTTTTTGTGGGTTTGTGTTGTGTTTGAGGGGGAGGGTAGTCAACTTCAAAACGTACCTAACTCCCGTTTCACTGATTGTTACCAATACTCAACAACTCTAATACTACCTAATCTCTTCCATCGATTGTTACAATCTAGAACCAAGAACCACTTTTAAACAACTATATCCACATTATAACGTCTAAAAGTACAATAATTTTATGAAAAACCTCAAAAACCTCAAATAATGTTTGTACAACCCTTTTTATTTGTTAGTTTTTTGTAAAAAAACTCCATTTTACATAAAACAAGGTGGATGAGATGTGTTTTTCGATGAACATGTGTGAAAGAGGATGAAAAAGTATGGAGAATATGCTTACAAGAATCTAGAGAAAAGATGTTTAATGATCCAGAACCAAATCTTGTATCAACCCGGATATGACCACAAAAGAATCACTAGTATGAAGGAGATGAATATTTGAGATCAAGAAAAACACACATTAAGAGTGTGTGCATGTGTGTGTCTTCAGACGTCCCAAAGAGAAGAGAGGAGAGAGTTTTTGTACTATTGTGTTTGTTTAGAAATGAGTGGGTGGAATGATTATTATGTATAGTACGACACTCTCAAGAACTTCCCACATAGGATCCATGTTGTGTGGGGTACTATCTATGTGACAAAGACTAAAAACACATTATGTAGTAATATTGGGACTATCAAGTACAATAGCGGAGACAAGCATAACAAAAATGTAAGAATGGTGTTTGGTGTGGGGTGAAGGCGAACAACAAACCAGAGAGGGGGGGGCATTTTTTTTATTTAAATTAAACCTTTGTGTTAAGTATAAATAGCTAGATATTTTAGGATCTTAAGGGTAACTCTTGCCTGCATGTAGTCGATCTAATAAGTAAACCTTTTAACGTATAACGGCAAAAAAAATTAACACCGTACATAATTAAAATATATGTGTAGAGGCCGTATCTATTAGATGAATAAATGTTAGTGTAGCAGGGTGGGGGAAGTAATTAATCTTGTCAAAGTTGTTAGTCAACAGAAATTATTGTATAGTCCAAGTAATGAGGCCAAGCCCCGTTTTGTGGGTTTTATGGACCGTTAGGGTTTGTTCTCTATTGTAAGCTATAAATAGATTGATCAATAAAAGTTATGCCTCAAACGGGGTTTATTCATCATCTAACATGGTATCAGAGCTAGGTGTGATTCTCAGATCTAATCGGCCGTAATGAGCCGCCTGTCTTGCCGACACCTAACCACTATCTCTCTCCTCCATCGGCCGTAATGAGCCCCATCGTTCAACCATCTAATCCCTCAAATTCTATTCTTCTCTCCTTCTCTCCAAATGTCTTTTTCTCTCGACAATCATCAAAAAATGGGTTGTCTTATCTTTTCTTCTTTTCTAATAATAAAATTGGTTTTCTGCTTTCCTTCTCATAAAAGATGCTGTGATTTCTATCTCGACAATTTTTAATTGATTCTTTACGCAAAAAAACATATTGTTAATTGAGTTTTCTTTCCACCTCAATTCTCTTGTACTTCACCACAAAAATCCATACTCTCTGGTTTAAAAAAAATCACTTTTTCCTATTTGTTCTGCAAATCAAATCATATTTCTTATCTTTGTATCTTTCTTCTCTCTATCTTGTTTTCATCTTTGAAAATAATACCTCACAATCGTTCTAAATCCCTTTCTTTTTATTCTTTCACAATAGAGCGAGTTAGATCATAAAACCTAGTCGGCCGTCAAGAGCCGCTGCATCTATTCCACCCCGTCAAATCTCTCCATCTCGATTATCAAGACCTAATTTGTCGGCCGTCATGATCAAGCTTCTATCATCTCCAAGAAAAGCAGTTTCTCACAATCATCCATATAAGTTTATCTTGTCAGTCACGTTTGGAAGACTCAAAGACACCTCTTTATTTTTTTTTTCAATCCGTTGCTAGATCTTCATCAATAAGAATACTTTATAACATAATTGTTTTAATTTTTATCTCCAGTCCGAGCTTTCGTGATTTTAAAACCAAGCTCTCGACTGCGGGGGGAAGTATTATATTGATAAATGTTATTCAAAGTAATTAATCTTGAGTCAAGAGTTGTTAGTCATGAGAAATTATTGTGAGTCCAAAGTATTAGGTCCAAGCCCGGTTTGTGGTTTTAGGTGCCGATAGGGTTTGTTCTCTATTGTAACTATTAAATAGGTAGATCAATAACGCAGTTTATGCCTCTCGGGGTTTATTCATCATCTAACAGTATCATGCTAGTCACAAAATAGGCTTCTCATTCTACCCCAAATTGCCAGATCTCTACATCGCGTTGAGTGTTTACACTAAACGCAGTACTCTCTTCAACTACTCTCTCTCACACTAGCGCGCAGTCAAAAATTTAGGAAACACAAATACTCAAATAATTAAATATAATTAGAGCTGAACATGACGGTTGCACTCCAACGTCCTATAGTCTGATCATTGCAATTTTATCTATATTTTCTGGCACTTAGAGTTCTAGTCTTTGATTTATACCCTTTGAGATCTAAGGAATATTCCAATGCTTAAACAAAGACTCCCTATTGAGTCATGTCTCTCAATCCATGATTAACTGCATAACCTATACCGATACCTTGATAGACACAGCCACACACCACTCTCTACCCTACATAAGACTTTTTGAGGCTATAATGGTACTAAGGTGGGTACTTAAATTGGGGGTGTGGTTTGTTTGGGGGTTTGTGTTATTCTTTAGTACCAAGCCTACCTCAGTTTCCCAAAGGTGTTTGGGGGTGGTTTGGTCTGCCACCTATCAGCTACAAACCTAGAACGAGTTAGAGAATGAAGCCACTATCCATAAAAAATCAATCTCCAACAATCCTTATTACCTACCACCCCCTAAGTCGAATACTCACAACATGAGGCAGATTTCTAGGAAGGTTTTAGGTTGGAGGATTTGTATTTTGGTTATTTATTTTGGTTATAATCATATGGATACTTTAGTTGGATATCTAGCATTTGGTACTTTGAACTCTAACGCATTGGTAACTTCTTTGATATTCAATCATGTTTATGTTTATGCTTGTGGTGATTCATATGTATTGTGGATTGTTTAATATTGTGAATGATGTCTTAATGCTTGTTTGGTTCATATGAGAACTTGTGATAAAAGGATGTTTGGATATAATTAGTGTTTGTTTGGATTGTGATATAAACATCATATTTGGTTAAATTAGAACTTGTTCTTGTTTATTGTTTTGGTTGATCATTGTTGAGTTTTGCGAAGGTCGAAAGGATTCTCAATAATGATTGGTTTTAATTCATTAATCGACAAATGTTTTGGTCTTGTACATTGTGACGATTGTATGAGAAACTTAATAAACAAAACAAGTAAATGTTTAACTTGGATTAATGTCGAAATGAGTCTTTTAAATATGTGTTCTAATCATCTTTCAAGTAAAGGAAACTTAATGAATTGATAACATCAAAGTCTATAGTTCGAAAGGATTACATTTGATAATGTGTTTTATTGTTATCAACTAAACAAAATCCTTATAATTCATTGATCATCTTGTTTAAACAGTTATGTTCTTATTACATGCTTGCTTCCATTATGTTTTCCTTGGTGGTGTTTAACGTGAGAATCATGTGCACCACGCGGACAAAGTTGTACTGCTTAAACAAACCAACGACACTAAAAAAGTTGGGGGACACTAGATAATCAAGATAAAGTAAAATATGATGAAATAAAATTGAAGTGCAACCAGGTCTCTTTGGACGACCTTTACTTACCATCCCATAACTACACATGACTAGGGTATACTTGCCCGAATGTGTTCCTAGTTAACTAGTAAGTATGTTTATAAGTTTAAAGCTTCATGTGAACGCATCATGCCCGAGGCACTATCTGAGTCAACAACTTATTCCTTCAACCATCCCAAAAACATCCCAATAACAACCTCGACAATCAATTGTGAAACACAAATTAAAAATAATAGCATCATAGAGAAAAGGAACTTAAAATTTTATAATAAATCAAAAAGATCATAAATTCTGAAGACATAAAAACATATATAAGAAACACCAAAACAAAACACACTCCTATGTCAATTATGACTATACACATCTCATATCGTCGGTAAATGACTGCAGCCTGGGAAAAACCAAAGCAGACGGCGTATATATCTAAAAAACAACAAAAACAAATATTCACGTTATATACTCTAAAATTTAATGTCGGTAACTAACTGCCGCTTTTACCACTTTAAAATACAAAATAAATAGAGGCTAAGCCTTAGAGACTCTAACGCAAACCTCAAACGACACAATCAAAATTAGGCAACCTTTTTTGCGAACCTTTTTTTTAACAGTAAAATCGTAAAATAGCAAACAACCAAATCATCGTAGTCGCGCAACAATCAAACACTTTTGCCTGACCTCCTATTTTATAAAACAATAATCAGATCAACAAAACAACTAAAAAACACGACATCGATAGGCGATAAACTACAAGATAACAACATGCAACAACCTCATATTACAAATTAGCAGCAGACAAAGGGCCTAACACCTATAGCATTTTACTGACCACCAAGACACAACAACCATGATCAATGACAGCGCTCATCGTTTTATCCACAATCTCTAAAACAATTCTAACATCCAACAACCAAATTAACTAGACAAATTAAACAACCGAAAAAATTAAACATGCACCAACTACAACTCACTTGTCAACATTTCGAACGACAAATTTTAAAAAAAACCCAAACTTTCAACACCCCAACCGCAACTTCCACCACTAGCAAAAACGAATGAAATAAAAAAGCCCAACATTGAAACGGAAAAATTAAACACGTGGCAAAATAAAAAATATATAACCTAGCCGCACCTTCAAACGATTGTAAGTTGGAAGTGGACACAAATCTAACGGTTGCAACATCATCAAAAACCTGGAAACATGAATTCGGGTATAAATACATCTACACGGCGTCTACCCGACAACCAACACAAAAAAAAATTAAAGATAAACAAGTACACTGTCCTTTCGTAATCACGTTTTCCATAACTTCTGGCCAGCAGCCTGCATAGAAAAGCATCAACAACAACCTAAAAACACGAATTCAAACATAAGAACATATACGTAACCAACTACTACAAAAACAGTCTAAAATTTGCCCGTATCCAAACAAAACACAGTTTACAACAACTATGATTATACGCAGCGAACCAATGATTTTATTACTTTAAACACAAACAAACACTTAAACAGTCCAAGCAAACCTTAAACTCAGTTTCGGCAACGCACTTTTAGCAGTTGAAAAAAGTCTTCCATCAAAATACAAACCGCAAACACACAACACACAATACACAACAACCGCGTCTAAAGTACAAAAACATAAGCCTACAAAAGTAACAGCATGCAACAACCTTACCTAATGACCAAACATGGAACACACACCTTAACACCTATAACCGCAATTTCACCAATAACTACACTACATCGATCATAATTAGGACCTCTACATATCCCTATAACCAAAAGGCATAAAATATCAACTTAAAAAAACAGTCAAAAAACAACATGCGGCAACTACAACGCATGAATCCACACATTTAAACGTGGAAACTAAAAAACACAAATGATCAACAAGACCACCGATGAATAAAATACTTACATGCACCGACCATCTTTCGAATATTTTGGGCATGGTTACGGTAGGATGACGACACGTGCCAGGACACTTCCCAATCAACGGCGCGAAAACATAGTAAAAAGATAATGATAACAGCTGGATGCGGGACCCAGGCGGTCAAATCATGCAGAAGATGAAAGGACATGAAGAGTCCACGTAACCAACGATAAACTGCCAAAACGGCACAAAGACCGCGGAGAAACAGAAGGAGTAAATGAAAATTTGACAGCGGAACCTTAAGTCTAGTAATGCTCACCGCACGCTATAATTGTACCACGTACAGTAAGCAAACTAGACTGGGGGGACTTGATAACGTATAGTATGAGCACCAAGCTTACTGGGCTTAGTTCATAATATACGTATATGGGCCCAGGCCCAATACAGCAAATAGCCGGACTACTGGGCCTGACAAGGGTCATGCTCCGGATATTTCAAAGACGCACGCGAGTATCTACTCAGCCGCACCCGTGCGCCTCCGCGGACAAATACTGACCGCGGAAGAACACTCGCGTCCGCAAACACGATTATAATTGCCGCGGACCCTTGCCCGACAAGGGACCCACTCCGGCCACCACTAAAGTAACCGAAATACTAGGAAACCCTAGTACTAGACACCTATAAATAGGGGTCACAATACATCCCAAAAGGTACACAATTATTCTTATTCTATCTGACACATACTCTGACAATGAATACTTACTCTCACGCCGGAGTATAATCGTGGGGTCCGTCCCCACGGTAAGGCTAACGGTTTACTTTTAATTATGCAGAAAATCATCACTTCTCTTGCTCTAGTATAAGATCCGGTATCCAAGTCACTTGAAGGCCCGACCCGATAAGAGACTTGACACGCTACCAAGCCCAGCACGAATTTTGTACTAACACGTTCCATGTGTGTAAAAGCAAAGATTGTATACCTCTTACTAAATTGTATTTTTTTAAAAGATTATACGTGAGTTGAGGTTATCTCGGGGGTGTTGAGTCCTTAGCTTTAATGTACGTGGTATAACCGGTTTTACCCGTAGTCATTTTCAAAGCATTCATTTGGCCATGTCTGATTGAAGCCGTCATATGATTAGAAATCATGACCTCTCCTATAAAGAGTAAGAGGACCCGGTACACTATGAGAGGATGGTTAAAAATACCACAGTTAAAGATTGTAAAACATTTTATAATGTTTTAACAAATCAGATATAAAAATCACATCTTATATAACTCTTAACTGGGTGTGTGCATAAAAACCGATGAACCAAACAATAACTGAATCAACAGTAACCCAACCTATTCTAAAACTGATGGTTTGGTTTATAAATTTTTGTTGCGGTTAGGTTTCGGTTAACTGCCAAAACCGCCTCAATATTAATTGAAACTTTTTATGATTATTTGTACTGTGTTTTAGATTTTTAAGAGTTTTTGTTATAATCTTAAGTTTTATAAAGTTTTACTATTGTAATTTTGTTATAATAATGTTTAACGGCTAACCGAGCACTTGTTTTTTCGATGTCAAATGGCTAATCAAATTGCTCGCAAAATTGCTACCTGGTGGAATCTAGATCTTGTTGCAGTCAACACATATGATGAATGGTGTTCATGGTTGACGTCTTTGCGGTTTACTTCTAAAATTAAGGCGATTCTTGAAGGCGTTTTTTATGTTATGTGGTGGAATATATGGAATTATCGCAATAACCTCATTTTTGAAGGCAAGACTTACTCGAAGGCGTTTATTTTTGACAATGTGGTGTCTAGTTCTTTTCATTGGTGTAAATTTAGAAGTAGAGCCGCGTTCAGCTGGAACGATTGGCTTAAAAACCCTTACTTGATTACTTTGTAACTCTAGCTCCTTGCTAGTTCTTCTTTTAATAAATCTGCCGTTCCAAAAAAAAAAGTAGAATGATTTTTTAAAGAAGTTTTAGCAATAGTGAAACTTAAAACATTGCTGACAAATACAATAAAATATGTATATCAAGACTATATAGTCTAAACCAATGTTTTCAAGATCGGGATCCTACTCATGATCGTTTTCGTCTTTGCAAGATCTAGATCGTAAAGTCGGATCGGGATCGTAAGATCCTACTATAATGTCATTGTCTTAATAGTCTTTGTAATATTCTATAAATCTACAAATTGTTATATATCATAAACACAAAGTTATATGAATGTTTCATATAAATGTTATCCTAAATTATGATTATGAAATGTTTAAAAAGATTAACATGTAGTTTTTAAAATTTTACGAAATACAACTCATAAATTTGTAGTTTTTTGTTTGTGGTTCGAGAAAAGCAAGATCGGATTGGATTAGATCTTAAGATCCTATTGTCAAGATCGGGATCCTGATCTTAAGCATGTAAAGATCCTATGTAGGATTCGGATCGTTTTTGCTTTGCAGTATCGTAAAATCGTAAGATCCTAAGATCAGGATCGAGATCTTAACAACCATGTTCCAAAATATTACATATCACTAGTCATTTTCACATGTTTAAATAGAAAACTAATTTAAAATTCCATAAAACTAGATTTGTCTAGCTATACTATTCAAGTATTCAATATATTAATTTAATGTTTTTAAGTAGGTGCTTTTCCGATTATGGGGCTATTTATTTAGTTGGGTTCTTTTTATAATCTCGTCACGTATAAAACAAACTCAAAACCAGCCTGAGTTTCAATCATGTAAGTGTTTAATGCTAAAATAAAGATACGGACTTGATTTAATAATGTGATGAAACCAAGGGTTATGTACGTGCAGTGAATGAATAATTGTGGAGTATGATATATCGAATATGTTAGAAACCAGTGGAAATAGCATAGAAGTTTCGTACCCTGAAACATGGACTTTCAAATTGTATATGGTGGAATATAATTAAACGTTAACCGTCATTTTACACCCAATCTTACTCATTGACATACATATCGTTATATTGTAAGTGTTTCATACATAACATGTGACTTTTTTGCCTACCAACTCTGACTTAAGAGTGAGCATCAACGTATTGTCAAGAATGTTAACCTCTTGTTTGAGCCCACAACAACTCTAGCTGGTCTTGCAAGTGATTTGCAGAAGACAGAAACCCGGTAGTTGCAACACACAATCAAATATGTGTTGCAAGACTAAATTAATAGAGCCAAACTATATAATAATTAGTTGCAAACTTAAATATAATATCCAAAATATAAAAAAAAAATCACGTCCACGTGATTAAATAATGCAACTAACTATAAGTTAGAAGATAACAATAATTTAAATCATAAAGTTTAGTGCATGAGTTAATTAAAAATGTCTGTGTTGAAACATAAGTTAGGGTGTACTATGGAAGTATTCCTTTTTTATCCATATCATTCATTTATCGTTTGAAACATGAATGAACTTTGTGCAAGTATGTATTACAATATATCTAATGTTCTATTACCATGGTACTTGAACATATAACTATTTTCTTTTATCATCCATTTAGATTCGTTTATCATATAAGGAGGAAATTTCACTCAATCTTAGTCAGCATTATTCCCATATACATTCATCTCCAATCATACCTAAGGACTGCTATTTCTAACTTTGGATTATCCTTGGGTAGATCCTCCGGTTCTGGTTGGATCATAGGATTGATTCCTAACCTAACCACCTTATGACTTCAGAATCGTCATGAAATTAAGATGTTGTTGGGTATAAGATCGAACCATAAAACCTTTTCTTCAGCACATTGAGTCGAATAGATCATATTTTAATTGTAGGATCCCGATAACACTTCACTTCACACAATCGATCACGAAATCGGAACTAGAAATGAGAAAGAGAGAGTGAGTTGTTTAGAGAGAGAAAGAGGAGAGAGAAATGAGAGAAAAAGAGAATAGATATTTTTAGATATTTTGAACAACTTACTTTTCCAAGTGGAAAAGTTCCTTATATACCCCGACACTTAAAAGTGACGCGCGGGATATATAACTAGGACCCGGGCTCGGGTTTTGCTTGGGATTAAACCCAAAACATATACAATATTAGATTAACTATCGAGCCCGATTCCCGATATTATACTATTACAACATTAACTAATTAAAGACCGAAGCTCCATCATAGAGTGACCGAACTTCCTTGTTCGACTCAATAAATTGAGGCTAACAATCTCCCCCGAAGTGAGGTCTTGAACACGGGAACGAGCTTCCTTTATTGACTCAATAAAATTGAGGCTAACAATCTCCCCCGAAGTGAGGTCTTGAACACGGGAACGAGCTTCCTTTATTGACTCAATAAAATTGAGGCTAACAATCTCCCCTGAAGTGAGTTCATTGATGACACTCCTTCATGAGATCAGTGAGATTGCTTTTGTCGTTTAAGCTCGAGTGTTCTTGGTCTTTGTCTTCGTTGTAAGCTTGTTCCTTCATGCTTTGCGATCTTGACTTTGAGCCTTTTTCATTGTCTTTTACGTCTTTGCCATCTTGCGATCTTGTGTCTTTGACCAACATGCTCATACTTTTGCATTATCTTGAAAGCTTTAAATCAGAGTTAGCTGAAGTCTTTGTCTTTAAATCTTAAGCTTTCTAGATAGTTTGTCTTTGAAGATTGAGCATTTGAATGGGATTGAGGTTGACATTACCACCGTTTGACCTGCATGTTTACGTTAGTGAAAAACGAGAAAATTGATTTGAAAATCAATCGACGTGTCACTCGTTAAAGTGTTTTTGTAACACATCGAGAGTGTCATGTTTTTATCAAAATTCATCAACCGTCAATTCATTTACTGGACCAAATCGATATCTAGTTGTCACAAGTTTGATTCATATAGAATCTCGCAAGTCACCTACCGCAGTGCTGTTTGATGATGACACTGGAAGGATTTCCATTCGTCATTGTGAATACTAAAGAGTATTGATAAGTGCTTAATTACACATATCTTTTACCTCTAAAAACGAGCTTAAATGACCAAAAACAGACAAAAACTGCCAAATATATGTTTGTTTTGCATTTGTATTGTGCAGGAAGTGGATATCAACAAAAAGACAGAAAACCAAGCCAAAAGCAACAAAACAGAGCACGGGATGGAAAAGTGTGTGAAGACGAAGCCAAATCAAAGTCAAGTCTTCTCCGAGAAGA
>BQNB010043965.1:10800-44790 GCA_026074375.1 Tanacetum coccineum
TACTATCTATAAATAATTCAATTAAAATTATAGCAATGTAAGCAAATCAAATCGGACCCCAACCAATACAACCCTATTAAACTAATTATAATAATGATAACACATTAAACTAATTATAGGCCCCCAAAAAATGCAAACAAAATAAAATATACCAATTGGTTGCTGCTAAAAGTGAAACCCCAAAAACTATAACATGGAAAGATTGAGGGTAAAAAATGGAACAATCAAACTAAAAATCGAACTATTAAAAAAAACGCACCTTTTGGGCAGAAGCTACTGATTATCATCAATTGATTTGAAGCGTTTAATTTTAGGGCTGATTGTTATTTCATGATTTATTTGTGATAACGTGATAACTGATAACAGTTATTTTAGGGCTGATTGTTTGAATAATTTTTATGAGAGAGAATATATGATTTGCTTGGAGAAGATACCGAAAAGAGGGGAGGAGCATTTGTTTTAGTCAAACTTTGTTATCAGTTTTAAAGGATGGTATAAGAGAATTAAAAAGGCCACGTGTCAACATAAGATTTAAAGATATTTTTAGAAAAAAATAATTAAGGGCTAAAAAAACCTTTTATAAGTGAGTATAGATACATATATAAATATATAGATAGATATAGATATGTTAAAAACCAGAAAGCGGGCTGTGTGCCAATTAATTAGACTCACACCGGGTTGACCCCTATACCCGACGCACTTCCTTTGTTTTAGTCCGAGCGTTTTGCTTGACCCTGGAATAAAATAATCCACTCCACCGTCCCATTATCTTCCCCACTGTAGTTGCTTGATTCTTCCCGATCTTTCCAACTATCTAATCCTCATACACACACTTTTCAAATTCTTATCAGTGCCTCACACCACAAATCAAGATCAAATAATTAATGAACCAAATAAAAAAACTCTCACCTGCACATGCAATCGAAGATAAAAAAGGGAATTTAATCTCTAAAATTATTTGTTATGGTGATTTGATACAAATGCTATGACTGCTGATGATTAAGGTTACCATCACTTTCAATTTTGGGGCTTTTTTTAATTAGTTGTTTCAGAAATTTAACAATTATTACCGCTTATTCATATATACAAATTGAATCTTGAAATTAAGGTTTTTGCATAATTTAGGGGTTGTAGCTTTGGAAGCTTATGACGAGTTTGTGTACAAGGAGCTTGGGTCTGAGAAATCTTGCCGGTGAGTTTGACTTTTATCCCGACGAAAACATTCTCAGTTTATGGTTGTAATATTTTTTTATTACCATGATTTTAGGTATTCGTTTGTTTGGTCATTGGGATTTGCTCAATTGGGCAGCACATTTGGATACAAGGTTTCAGTTTTGAGCGTATTAGCAGAGAACCTTAGGAAGTACTAAGTAGTGAGTGTTTGTTTAAGCTTAAATATTACGCCTAAGCTTATGTTTAATAAGTGGTTTGTGGTTTGTGGTTTGTGGTTTATGGTTTGTGGTTTATGATGAACATACTTATAAAAGGTTATGTTTATTGGTTGGATTAACTTATGGTAAAAAAGGGAACAGAAAGCTTAGACTTACTTAAGCTTAAAAGCCTCAGGTTACAACCTTATCTAAACACCTAAGTAGCTTTTTTTTTTGTTATTTCAGGAGGCGTTGGAGTTGTCGATTGGTTTAGCTAGGACTGAGCTGAGGTTTTTGAGGAGGCAGCTGGTGGAGGTGGTTGGGAATATGTTGTAGATTGCGGAAGCAGAGAGTTTGGAGGAGGGGATTGGGCATTTGGAAATTAAGTTTGTGGTTAAGAAGCTAGCAGTAGAACCCGTAACCAGGTAGCTTTAAATGCGGACTCAGCTTTCTTTGGAAATTGAGTGCAATAAAGTTCCACAGGTCTGTTTTTTCTTATGCCAAATTACTGAATTGCTTCTTGGTGTGTGATGCGGACTCAGCTTTCTTTGGAAATTGAGTGCAATAAAGTTCCACAGGTCTGTTTTTTCTTATGCCAAATTACTGAAAAGGTGAAGAAGTGAATGATCGAGAGATTGGCAAGCTTTGTGAATTGCTGGGAGAAATCCTTTACGTCTTCTGAAGGTACCTTTTGTCTTCTGATGTAATTGATGCGATTTTTATTAGATTTTTTATTTGTCCGGTTCTAATCAGGGAATGTAGTCACTTGGTTAATTATGAACTAAACCCACTCCGTACAAACTATCACTACTACATATTGAACCTAAGGCAACACTCTAAAAGTGTTGTATTATGCTTTAAAAGTGTTACATTATGGTTAATGCAACACTTTATGAAGTGCTGCGTTAGGCAACGTTGCCTTAGGTCTAAAGCAACACTTTTATAAGAAAATGCAACACTTTTTGAAAGTGTTGCCTCAATTTATTAAAATGCAACAATTGAAGTGCAACACTTTTGAGACTCAAACGCAACAATTTTTTACTCTAAAGGAACACTTTGCACGTTGAATGCAACACTTATATATATAAGCACCAACCAATGACAACACTTTTATTGAACAAACGCAACACTTCAAGTTGTATCCTGCCATATAAGTGCAACACTCTCCAACATCTATCGCACCACTTTTATTCTATTTATAGAATTTTCTTTCCATTCAACTAAAATGCTATCACTTTAAGTTTGTATGATATGCAATTCAAATGGATGTAATACTGTTAATATTCTAGATAAAACTCATTATAGTAAATACAATGATGTCAAAGTAACTACAAGAGTACAAGTAATGAGTTGGCATAAAATGATCTCAAGTACAATAATAGAAATATTGAGACTATCCTCGCAAGTCTTTATCCATGACTTTAGCCTTTAAATACTCCATATCAACATAGCATGGAACATATGAAAATGAGGGAGAATATTGTTAGTCTTTTTAAATTTAAAATTTTCTTGGAAATGTATTTAGTAATATAAATTCATGCTTATCATTAAACACTAGTGTAAAATGAAATTCCAATATCATTACTCAAATTTCAGAAAACTTCAGTAGGTTCATTGTTGAACCATAAGTCCGTCCATAAAGAGCAAACGTTGGGATACTTTCATTTCTTTTATTGATTTGTGAAATATTATGAATCGTAACCATACTTTAATCAAGATAAACCTAATTCTTGTTTATTATTCTACCTTATCTTATCTAACAGGTATTTGTAGGTAAACAATAGAAGTGGATGAATGGACGGGTTGCGTCGTTTTCTCTAACTAACTAACTTATGTCTGTCTGAAAGTTATTTGGTGTCTTTGCATCGAAATATTGCTCTAATACCATAATACAGACATACCAGTTGAATGTTCACTAGCTAAGATCGTGGAATATACTCCCTTTTTATACTCGGAACACTAAGATATATACTATAAACAATAGAAAGAGGTATATGTTTTGCTAACCTTGTGTTTTCTGAAGATCATAAATACAACAACTGGGACTTGTGATCAGTGCCATTGAAGATGAAAGTTCCTGTCATAGGCACAAACTGTTTTGTGATAAGTTGCAGGAAAACACAACAATTAACTGTTAGACCGCATTCAAAAGCGAAACTGATGTCCAACATAACAGAAAGTCTACAAGGTATTAAGACCAAAAATAAAGCTATTATCCTCCCATCTGATAATAAAAAACATCTTGGACAATGTCGGAAATTGTTCTGTGACATGAGAAGTAAAAACAAGTGAAAGACAAAAATAAGATTTTTAACCTTAATGATTTCCTGTGATGCAACTCCCCCGACATAAGCAGAAACTGCATGGAGCTCAGCAGTTAGCAGCACCATAACGACACATCTCGTTAATAAGGCCATTGATCAAGGTAGAGCCATTACAACCCAAGTCACTGAGGAGGCCAACTGCTGTAGTTTTCAATCTGGACATTTCCTCATCCATGACACTGTACAAAGTGAAGAGACAAATTACATTTACATAAAATGAAGAGACAAATTACATTTACATAAATCTATAACAAAGATTCAAAAACTGGCATATGGCATATTCTGCTAGATAAAAAATTGTAAGAAATAGTTGTGGATATTATTAACTGAACATACTGTGAGCTTTCTCACATTCTTACAAAAGCTTTTTATAACAGCTTTAGAGATGCTATATGGATCTCTGCCGACCTTTTTCAGGATATCTCTAACACGTTGCTCAACTACAAGAAAATCAGCCTTAGCCAGCCTTAGCCAGCCTTAGCCTGATAGAGTTATTGCATGTTTACATATAACCTATAATAGAATTGTCAGCACACATAGTTACATCATCCAATTCAAAAATCACAGCAATGGTAAGTGAAAAAAAGCTATAGGTGGGTTGAGTAACAATTCAAAATAGGTAGGTTGAGTAACAATTCAAAATGGTAATTTGGTATGGATAAAAACGGGTCGGCGCAAGTCGAATTGAACCGTAATATTTATTGTCCAAATTTATTAGTTTGTCAACAAATAACCTAATTGAATCGTTAAATTACACTTTGGCCTATCGAACTCATTAATCCTAATTGACACGTTCAAAAATACACTTTCGGCCCGTTTGGCCTATTGACCCATTTGAACTATTTCATGTTTAACCTGTGAACCCGAATTGACCCAGATATAAGCAAATTGGTCAAAACGACCTCATCAAAAAATAAAGACAAAAGGTCAAAGCATGCATTGACCACTTACTCTAATGCCTTTTAATATTCAGTAGCTAAGACCGTATATGTTATAGCAACTTTAGCTTCTATGGCTAATTGGTGAATGAACAAATACGATAACACATAAGACCGTGGAATATGTCTCAAAAATAATTGCTGTGTATCTAATGTTTATGAGACGGGATTAAGGATTGTGGATGGATTTAGGGGCTCATAAATGAGTATGCTTTACCAAGAAGATTGATGGATTGTCAAACTTTAGTAGTAATGTTTCCCCAATAATGGTAACCTTCTAACTCCTATTAACACTAAGTAGCTGAAAACTGCCTATTAACACCAGAAAAGGAGTTAAAAGGCAATTTTCAAAAACTAGAATATACACCTAAACGGCTGCGTAAATGTTCTTTAACACATATACAGTCCCTTAGTTCTTACCCAAACTTACATATATCTTATCCACGTACACTTCTAATGTTCTATTATGCATGACCTTCCTTATATTTGTGATTTAAACAAGCGATAGCCTCCAATGTTTCTGGATTAAGACTCCACCAACGCCTAGACAGTTGACTTCTAAACTACATTAGTAAGAACTAGAAATTTGAGAAACCTAAATCGACAGTTGCAATGACAACATCACCCTTATATTTCCTACTGAGCATTGCTGAATTTGAATATCAGGATACGCGATAACAGTGTGCTCAGTTTAACAAGAACAGACCTTGATAAAAACAAGTAGCGAATTTGTGGAACTTGAATGAAAACATAAACATTGTGTAACTTGATAAATAATTTACAAATATATATAAAAGAAAAGGGATGCCAGAACGCAATAGCACACCTGTGCTGGAATTTCTTTTAGTTCTGTTCCAGTTGTGGATCATGAATCAGCAAAGAAACAATATCCTCAGGAGCTAATAGATCACCCTCTACATGACCACCAGTCATGACAAGTTGTTGGACAGTACTTTTCTGGCTAGCTCTTTGTAAAATATTCTCTTCAAAAGTCTCTTTACAGATTAATCTATACACCGTAACCTGCAAAACAAGAATAAAAGTTTTAATGACTGGAAATTCAGCGAAAAAGACACCAAGTTTGAATTTAATAGGAAAAGAGATGACAAAGCAAGGGGTCGCCCATCATAAAGTAACCATTATAGCTTTAACCCGTCTTGGAGCATTGAATCAAGTGTTTTAGGTGAGCCACAATCTTCTGCTTTTTTTGCTGAAAATTTCACAATATGTTTGCTCTTGACAAGACTAGTTCACTTGTTGGTGGTTCACAACTTAAAATTTTGGAACTTGCTGAAAATGTCACAATATGTTTGCTCTTGACAAGAAATGTGTCAGCATGCTCAACTGGCTACGGATGTGAACGTCGGTCAGATTCGTGGTAGCGTTTCGATGGGCGGAATAGGTCTTGGTTTTTATTGCAGCTTTCATATAACTTACTTTTTAATAGTAAATAATAATCGACTACTAAATGCCATGGATTTTTTGTTTTTTTAAGTTGTACACGTTTATAAATGTAATGTATACTTTTGAAAAGAATATTGTTCAACAATATTGTTTAGTTATTTATGTAGCTCAGTGTCACTCGGAACCAGAGTAGTGGATCCAACGGCCCGTGTAATTTGTTAGGAATAGGATTATGGTGACAGAATGTGTAATTTGTGGTCGTATTGAAAATGATCCATATGGACCTGTAGATATTTTCTGAACTAAATGAGCCATCCATTTTCCACCTGTACATATTGTGATGTATGAAGTATTTCAGTAGCTATATGTGGTTTGTGCATGACGAATTTGGGATGTTGTCTAGTCATGATTGCAGCATTTGCTTTCATGTTTTATAAACCTTAACAATGATGATACAAGAGCTTTAGAAAGCTATAATAATGAATTAAATTGAAATGGAATTATATACTTTTATCAAGAGCTTCCCTTGCGATCATTATTGTTCATGTGTGCTTATTTTTTTTCAATTTGTTTGTTTAGGACCAAACTATAAACCTTAACAGTGATGATTTTGGTCATGAATCAAATGAAGACGACAACAACAAGAAGAAGAACGACAACAAGAAGAATGCCAACAAACGTAAAAGGAAACCAAGTGGAGGAATAGGAAACGAAAAAGCCGAATGTTGGAAGTAGTTTTTTTTACTGCTGTGACATCCTTGTTTGGTTTTTAGATGACTTATGTATATTTTGGTACTGTGTTAGGCCAAATGGGTCATTAGTTGCAGAAGCCGTGTTTATTAGATGATATAGTTGGCCCAAGCCCGATTGTGGGTTATGGCCTATTATGTTTTGTGTATCACACTATAAATATGTCATCAATGAAACATAATACATCACGGGGGTTTTCTATCATTCTACATGGTATCAACCATTAAGATCCTAAACCCTAATCATGTATCTTCCGCTTAGAAACACTAACCTTCATCACAAAATCGTTATCCTCCGGTCATCCTCAACTCGTCGATGATTCGGAGGGATCCCAAACATTCCTTTTTCTTTTTATTCTATTAGCTGTAATACAAATAAATCAAAGCGCCGCTTCACCAATGAAACATAATACCGCCGCCTCCACCGTTTTCGTTTATTATTCCGTCACCTAATTTGTGTTGGTGATTCGTGCAAGGTCACAATCGTGCTTAGGTCACGAGGTTTAAGTATCGTGCAAGGTCACGATCATGCTTAGGTCACGCAGTTTTGTATCGTGCAAGGTCACGATTTCCTTTGTTCATGTTTTAGTAATGGGTGTTATTTATCTCTTGTATGTCTGGTGTGGGTGTTTGTTTATTTATTTCATTTAATGTCGGCTGCTTTATTTAGTTATTTATGTTTAATGTTATCTCTAGTTCGAGCTTTCGTGATTTCACCGCTCGAACTACGAGGGAGTATTATATGATATAGTTGGCCCAAGCCCGATTGGGTTATGGCCTATTATGGTTTGTGTATCACACTATAAATATGTCATCAATGAAACATAATACCTCACGGGGTTTTCTATCATTCTACATATTAGATGATATAGTTGGCCCAAGCCCGATTGTGGGTTATGGCCTATTATGGTTTGTGTATCACAATATAAATATGTCATCAATGAAACATAATACCTCACGGGGTTTTTATTGTTCTAACATGGTATCGGAGCAGGTCTAATCCTCAGACCGAGGTGGCTATGTTGAGCCGCCTCCCTTACGCCACCCCGTCAAACCCTAATCCTCCCTACAGCCTAAACAATACCGATCCCTAAAACCTATCTCTAAAAAAAAACCATCCAATGATTGCTACCGTATCGTCTCTTCTTGATTATGAAAAGAACTTGTGCTATATTACTTTTTATCATTAATTATAAGTCAAATAAATAGGCTACTCAAGGCGAAGGACGACATCTAGCAAAAAGAAACAGATTTGGACGAAAAGGGCATACTGTGAGAGATATTTTTGATGGCAGGTTCAAGGTTGTGAAGGTTTTTGGTTTGTCTTTTTTTTGGCTCTTTTCAACGAGAAGAAAAAGAAACCAAGATCTTGTTTTATTGATTGTTTTTTTTATTATTTTTGTTTTATGTTTTTCTTTTTTAAAAAAAAGAAGGATACTTTGGGTTATCCTTTATGTTTCGGGATACTTTGGGTTATCTCGTATGGTCCGAGATACTTTGGTTTATCCCGTAATTTGTGTTGGTGATTTGTGCTAAGGTCACAAATCAACACAATCGCGATTTGTGTTGGTGATTTGTGCTAAGGTCACAAATCCGCACAATCTTATATTGTTGTTCGTGCTTTGGTTATGAGCTAGTTTGTTTTCTTTTATTGGTGCTTTGTTTATTTTCTTTACTAGTTTAGTACTCCAGTCCGAGCTTTCGCGATTTCGCCGCTCGGACTGCGGGGGAGTATTAGTGGATAAAATGGCTCAGACCCGGTTTGTGGGTTGGGTCCATTAGGGTTTGCTTATCTCTTGTAATCTATAAATGGTGGCTGAATAATAAATCATAACCTACGAGGTTTATCATCGTCTAACAGTGTTAGCCATTTTGGTATTGTGGCTTATGCTTTTTTGGTACAAAAGTCTTTTAGCTACTGTATTGGGAATTATCTATTGTTGTAGCCATTAGTCGTAGGCTCGTAGCTACTGTATTAGCCATTTTGGTCCAAAAGTCTTGTTCATTACATGAAGTCTAATATTTTAGAAAGAGTGTGTTGTATTATTTCTTGTTCATAACATTTATAAATATTTTACAAAGAGTGTGTTGCTGCATTATTTCATGTTCGTTACATGATTGGGTCATTTGTTTTCCTACTGTTAGGCCATTGGTTACGGTTGTGTTGTTGTTTCATTGGACTAAATGCCATCTTTGACAAACTCTTATTTGCTCGAGCAAGATGTGAAGTGCCAAAGTGTCAGCTTGTCATCTAACTTGTACGGTTGTATTGTTGTTTCATTTGTGGCTAGTAAAATGCCAGTTAGAGTCCAACAATCCAACTTACGTTAAAATTTAGATCTGTTCTCTTCTAAATAATTTGTGGCTTGCAAAATGGCAGCTACTCACACATTTCTTAGTAATATAATAGTATATCATCACCAATAGGAAACAAAACTACAAGAATTTGAGTCCTTTCATGCAGAACATAACGTAAGAAACGGGCCTTGTGAATATTTTGGTCCATCATGTCCAAAACCGAGGACCGGACCGTTTGACCCGAGGTAAGACCGAACCTACCCGAGTGGTCATCGGTCCGGTCTCGGTCCTCATCATTTGGTCTTCTCGGTCTTCGGTCCGGGTCAGGTAAGGCCGGTCCGGTCCGGTTTTTACCCGATGCTAACCCCTAGAAAAAACTGAAACCACAAAATTGTAAGGTGTAGGCATAATAAGGAAACTGAGTATAGTACATCTATAGTATGAATAACACAACCATAATTTCACCCTAACGGTCTCAATATCACTGACAACGTCTATTTCAAAATCAATTATAGGGTACTGGTAACAGCAGCTATAAACATTAAACAAACAAAATGGTTCTTACACTATAACCTAGTCAAACATTTATAGGCAATATGATTAACAATCAAACATATTAATATAGTACTAAGCATAGTATTACAATAGTTTTGTTACCTTGATAAAGGCTCTAGAGTCGTGTAAACATACCTGCTAAACCGATCATGGAATAACAAATATAGGTGACAAAATAGTGAGGTGTGACAAAGTGGCCAACAATTTAAGGAGGATTAGTCTGGAGAATGGAGGGAGAATCGATGGATAATGGTTAGAAACAATTAACATTCTCAATTTTGGGTCAGAAAGAGGGAAAAGTGATTTGGGGGGAACTAATTTTGGGAAGGGCGGCACATAAGTTAAACATAATTTCATTTAGGAGGGGAGTTCAAAATTTTTATTCATAAAGAGCAACACAAAATTTGCAACACTTTTGAAAAAATGTTGCATTAGATCCAAAAATGCAACACTTACTTTATAAATGTTACTTTAGATTCAATGTTCTCTAAAATGCAACACTTTTATTAAGTGTTGCTTATAAAATGTTGCATTAGCCTCATTTTGTTGTAGTATATCAAAATTATTTGCAAGGTGTAGATAATCGACTGCAAGGGGCCAAACTAAGAAGAAATCAGGCATCCCAAAAGCACCATACCCGCTTACATCTGTCACAAATCAACCCAGCACAGATGCTTGAATTTCGCAGAAAACATTAGGGGTTTTTACTAGGCTCGGCTCTCAGACCACCCTGCTCTAGATTTTTCAAATAAAATAAACACAATTTACATTGCCATATTCAGTTATGTCGTGCAATGGAGTAAGTATTACTACATTTATTCAGTATACTTACCACCCACAGTTAGGACGATATTTCTTCTCATTGGACAATTCATTGGGTCTTAAGCCGGGTCGGGCGAGTAAAGAAAATATGAAGTAACTATTTGTGCGATAGAAGATGTTACTTTTAGAGTACAGGTAGCCCAGAACCAAGTAGTAGGATTTCTTTGAAAACCAGTTGTACCCGCTTTGGATCCAAATATAAAGGAGTAATTGACTCGATCACATGTCCACAGATTGAGTTTTAAGCATTCTTTTCTAATTTTTTTTGTTGTTTTTATCTGTAGATTAGCTTTTGTAATGCTGGAACATGATGGACAAAAGCATCTATGGAAGTGAGATTTTCCGCATCTTGGCGGGGCAACTCATTACGGTTGCGGCCATGGCGGACGTATGCTCTTTCTTCGATTGTTGGCCTATCTGAGCCTCATGTACCAAAAAAGAAAGTACATTTTAAGTTATACCCACAACCTGTGTTATTATAGTCGATTATGTTTTTAGTAATTGAAATTGCAGCGTTAGTTTCAAATCACACATCTAAAAACTTTTTAATGTACTTACAAGTAAATTGTAAAATTGGTTATGTGCAAAGATGCAATAAAATGTTAAAATGGAAGGAGCATCGTCTTGCGTAAGAGAATCTCTCAACCTTATTGTTGCAAGAAGCGAGCTTCTCATCCCATGTGTGTGGCTGTTTATTTTGGAAGAAATATCTTATAAGCCGCAAAATAAGCTGAAAGAAAGGTATGCTCATAAGCCGAGTCACCTGATAAAGTTGTTTTTTTTCTTTGTACTTTTGTAGATTTGCAATTCAGAGTATGGCATAGTCACATGGATCTTCCTAGCGATCCAAGCCGAACTATCCACGATTGCATTGGATCTAGGTTATAAGTAAAATTTATGCTCAAGACCTTTTGATATTGTCTGATCTAGGTTATAAATAAATTTCCGGTTTACTTATTTGCAGGCCGAAAGCATGGATATTAATGTGTTCAGAATTTGTGACATAAATTATGATAGCAAAGGTTGTACCGAGGCTTAGTATGTAAGTTATAGTGTTTTTTTCTCCTCAATTATTACTGAAGTAGCCTGATGAGGCTTTATTATTGTACTTTAAATTATTTGTTCTCTAAAATTATCCACTTGAACTGCAACCTAATTCCACATTTTTTTCTTCGCAGCGTTGCTCCTACGGAGAACCTTTAGGCGTTCTTAATAAAGGTACTGCAAGGGATTCTTCAAAAGAATGGTAAGGTTTGCTATTAATTATTATTCAACTCATACATGTTGCAAATTACTCTGCTTTCAAGGTTTCTTTATACATGTTATACTATTGCATATAAATATGCATTTTACACTAAAATTACTTCAATACTACATATTGAGATAGCTATAGCAGAACCTCTCGAGCACGCTGAGCCAACACGTGTCCCATGTGTGCACGGGTTACAAGTTTCTTATATGTAATGTGGCATGGCATGCTTAAAACCATTAAAGGTCTGCAATAGTGGACATTTTAAAAACATAAGGTTCTTATACATGTTAGAAAATTTTGTTAACTTAGGCTCCATGTCGGTCACACAAATTTTCTGCGACTGGTACGTTTTTATGTTCTTGATGTTATTGGATTTGCTAAGATTTTATTTTATTGCTTTTGTGACTATCAAGCAACGTTCAAATTGTTACGAACCAACCACCTTTCAAAATCATGCTTCATGTGCCTTTAACGGTTATTACCAAAAGAACTTGGTCTGAACAAGCTGTGTTTTTGCCTACCTATTAAGATTGTAAGCTATTTTCGAATGTTTGGTATTTTTTGAAGATAAATAAGCACAAGGGGTGGCAAAGGGTCAGGTTAATAAGGTTTATATTCATTAGTGACAAAGGGTCAGGTAAAAAAGGGTTATATTCATCAGTTGTTAACAGCTAATAACAGTACGTGCTGCAACATGGCCGAAGTGTGGATATGTTGGATCATGGGACACTTTTGGTAATTATCGGTTTGCGTCGCCCAAAAACACTTGAAGAATTTTTTTTAAAAATGCCACTAATAAGATCTAAATCATATTCTAATATTTTGAGATAGTTGATATGGAAGGTATAATGCATTGAAAACAAAACACTTTGCTAACTTTCAAAAACTTTGACCCATTTTTTTAAGCTTAATGTTTTCGTGTACCTGTTTAACCCATTAAAAATAACTCCATGTGCAGATAGACCAGAAGGATGCGCCGCCTTCATAATATGATGCTCGCTTCAACCAATCGACATGTACAAGGTTTCTGTTAGTGCTATGTGTATGGCCGTTTTCTTGCACATGACAGATGGATTATACCAGATCCTTAGGATGATACAACAAGGTGTTGTCAATATATATACCTCTCTTAAGCATACATGTCATCTTACTTACATTGATCTAGACACACACGTAGTATTGTAGATCGATTTTAATTTTAGGTTGTCATCTAGAACTTATGGGTCTAATCTGATGACTTTTAACCTGTGTCACCAGCTTTAATCTGACTAGGTTTAATGTGACCCGCTTTAACCTATGTGAATTTTAACTTGCAGGCTTTCTGCTACATATATCAGAAAGTCGAGATCAAATGATTGATATTACTTTCTCACGGTTAGTGAAATTAGGTGAGTTTTATATGATCTGATGCAACTATTATAAACAACATTTTTCATTACACCAATCTTAGTACGTAAAATTAGTTGATGTTGAATCATGGAAAAGTGGGTATGTTCGTTCAAACCTGAACTCATTTGACCTAGTTTACAAAGTGACTGTTTCAACCCATACCAATTTGGCCCATTACCCAAATCTAACCTATTATCCTTCTAATTGACTAAGGACATGATTTTGTTTAGTAAACTGATTACTCTGTAGGCTAATATAGTCGTATCTAATTTCAATACTTATAATGGTTCGATCCAAATCTGAAATGTGAGAGCCCCTTAAGGAAAGAAGTAACTATTAACAAGGGGCAAACTTTTTTACTTAAGAACGTAGAAAAATGATTCTATATACGTCTTCTATTATGGGTCAATATGGGTTGGGGTCGAAACAGTTACTTTTTAGTATTCGTCAAATGGGTAATATATAAGTCAACAACCACATGAACTAATCCATAATCTTCATTCAGATTGTGCAAGTATATTCTTTTCTTTTTTGTAATATATTGTTGTTTCTTTGGCAGGTGCAGTTCGCTACGACAACTATCTTTCGATTACGTGAAAACTCAAATCCAGAAGACGCAGTCTTTGTCGCATACTGTAAGTATAGAAAATTGTACACATTTTAGATTGATTTATACAACAATCAATATGAACGACTTTTATGTAAATGTGAAAAGATTCAAAATATTTTGTATGCCCTTGCAGTCTTTAGCGAACTCTACATACTGTTAACATGGCCGAAGTATGTATATTAAGTTTACACTGACAAACATCTCGCGGAAACGCGCGGGCTTAAATCCTCGTTATATATAAAGATGAGGGAATTGATGCTATCTTTGGTTGATAACGAGTCAAATGGGTCGAATATTAAATGCAGCTAACACATTAATACCTCAAACAATTAAAATTTTGTTTTTTTACCATCATTTTTAATTACATTTAACACACTAGTTGTGTGCAACATCCCGTAAAGTATCTGAGGCATTAACGTCACCATTTTTTACCAATTGCTCTACACACCCCATTTAGTTGACTATTGTTTACCTATTCTATCTATACTTAATACTAGTTATAATCCCCGTGCACGCACGATTTTTTTTAACATTTTTTCTAATGTATTTAAAAGAAATTAAAACTAAGAATTTTATTTTATTTTTCTAAATTTTGTTTTTAGTTTTGTATTTTACTAAGAAGAGAGCTCGACTATGTGAAGTTATACGTGTTATCCAAAAAGGAACCGGATAAGAGATTGTGGTTCCCTCTATTAGATGAATATATTAAACTAGTTGATAATATTAGTGAGTCATAGTTGACTCATATGTTTGGTATGATTATATTATCCTTGTCATGTTTTGTTGTAAGTTAGATGTAGGCTTTATCTTCATCTTGGGCTCAAGTCTATCTCTTGTATCCTATATATACTGTATGTTTTATGAAGATAAACAAGGACATCAATTAGCCTTCCGGGGTTTTCTATCTTCCAATATGGTATCAGAGCCATTGGTACGATTTTGAGACCTACTCAATCATCAAGCTGCCGCTGCAGCTGCTCTACCACCCCGTCAAATCTCTCCTCCACCGTTTGTGACCATAAACAAACGAACATCCTCTCCAAAAGAATCAAATCTCTCTATCTTCATTCTCAAAACCTAACTGTCGGCCGTCATGAGCTGCTTCTATCATCTCCAAAAAGAATCACATCTCTCTCCATCTCTATTATCAAAACCCTAGTTGTCGGCCACCATGAACCGCAACTAAATTTCAAAAAAAATCTCTCTATCACCTAACCGTCGACCGTCATGAGCTGCTTCTATCCTTTTAAAAAAAAACCGCTTCTATTCTCTCCAAAAAAAATTTGTTATTAAAAAAAATCTATCTGAACCTCTATCAATTTTCTTCTCAAGATTTCTCTACGTTTGCAAGTTTAACTCCAGTCGGATCGAAGACCTCCGCTCCAACTGCGGGGGAGTATTAGATGAATATATTAAACTAGTTGATAATATTAGTGAGTCATAGTTGACTCATATGTTTGGTATGATTATATTATCCTTGTCATGTTTTGTTGTAAGTTAGCTGTAGGCTTTATCTTTATCTTGGGCTCAAGCCTATCTCTTGTATCCTATATATACTGTATGTTTTATGAAGATAAACAAGGACATCAATTAGCCTTCCTGGGTTTTCTATCTTCTAATACCCTCACCCAAGCATTTATATATTTGGTAACATTGTACGGTTTTGAAGTTGATCACCAACATGTGTATATAATCTGCTCGATGTGGAAAAAGAATGAATGCAGAAAGCTTGTAAATCATACTATTTTTTATTACATATATTCAAGTGATCTTCATCGTCGATCATCTTCATCATCAATTAGATATACGTCGTTGCTTGTTTTTTCTTTGTAGTTATTGTTCGATGTTGCACTTGTGATCTTTTGAGGGGAATTGTCATTGTCGGAAATCTGTTAAAAATAAATACATCAAATATTTTTGTAGTACATTATGCCCAAATGATCTTGTTTAAATTATGAGAGCAATGTACCTCTATGGTTTGTTTTTTAATCTCAAGTGACTTTATTCGTTTTTCTTCATGTGAGCTGTCATCGCCAAATTTCTTCTTTTTGCAGCGTTTGTTTTTATTCATCTTGTTTACTTTCTTTTAAGTAGTATTTTGGTTCCCGGTTATAATCTTATAGAATTACCATTAAACATGTATAAAATATTGTTGATACAATAGTTACCATACCCCAATATAATTTATAGCTATCATCGCAATGGGCACAAAAGAGAGAGTCGTTACCGGTGTCATTCACATCTCCAGTCAATCTTTTTTGCATCACATCAAGCTTTGGATATGACAATTTTAACTCATTAGAAAGACTGAGTATTGATGGTGGATGCACTCGTATGCTTAGAGACAGTCACTATATACAAGAACAAAAAGATCGACAGATGATAACACACAACAACAATGAGCTAACCAATAGATGTTTAAAATCTAGTTTCTAGCCTAAAACAATGTTGATTAAGCATTGATACCTTATGATTGTTTATTGTCACTGAACAAAATGTGAAACTAAATCTAAACGCCCATTTACCCATAGATACATACTAAGAAAACAACTAGAACCAAACACCCCTCTCAACAAAGCCACAAAACCTATAAAAACCTTACGGAAGTGTTTGGATAGTACAAATGAGTTGTAGCTACAATAAACTTGTTATATTTAGTATACATATTAGTCTATAACTATTAAGTCTAGGGGGTCATTGTGAAAGTTTAGCCCAAGTTTAGCCCAAGGAGACTATATATATACCATCTCAAAAAAGGGTTTAGATTAGGGCATTCAAAGAAGAGTCGACTATTCTTCTTGTAGCAGTTTGGTTTCAACTTGGTTTAGAGTTGGTTTACTTCCCTCCTCATCTCTACAATAAAGAGGTGAGGGGGGAGGGGTCTTTGTACACGCATTCTTTTCTTTCTTAAGCAATAAACGTTTGGTTAAGGGTATTCTCTTGTGCGGTTTTACTTTTATTGTTGACATATACATATTGTGCTTGCTTGTTCGTCTTCGGGTTATCGTGTTATCCTCGCTAGATTTCCGGATTGTTGGTCGATATTCCAACAAGTGGTATCAAGAGCTTGGTTCGAAGTTCTTGGAAGTCTAGGATCGATCTTGAAGGTTCTTTTGATCGGGTTTTCATTGAAGAAGAAGACGGTTCGTTTTTGGGTTTCCAACGATCGACAAAAGAAGGTGGTTACTGTTTATTGTTCTTGGTCAGTAACATAAGCACGAGGTATTAACAGGTAAAGGTTATTGAGTTCTTTGATTGTCCGGGTCCGCAACAAGGTGTAGAAGACTTAAGGGAGTTATTGCACAAGGAACTTTGTTTGATTCGGTGTTGTGAGGTCTATATCACAAGGTTATCAGAATAAACAAAGGGTCAGAGAATAAGTCCAAGACTTGTCGAGGTTGCAAGGTTTCTTAGGTTACAAGAAATTGTTTGCACAAATAAAGTACGACAAGGGTTACTTCAAAAAGCGTAAGATACTTTCTTGATTCAAGGGTTGTCGATTTGTTGGACGGTTTTATGCCACGGTTCAATCGATATTTGAGTAAGAAAGGGTTTTGTTTTTTAAAGGGTTTCTTGGTTTGATCAATTTCTAAGAAGGTTTATTCTTAGGGTTATATCGATAAAGCAAGGGTTTTTACAAACAGGTTACTTTGCTAGATCGTGCTTTGTGTAGGTAAATTCACAAAAGATTAAACAGTTAGCAAAGGGTTAAAAGAATGATGGTGGGGACCAAGTCTGACATCGAGAAATTCGATGGGAAGAATGACTTCGCGTTATGGCAGGTAAGGATGAAGACTTTGCTGGAACAACAAGGATTAGCCGCTGGAGGAGTTACCTGCAGCCACAGTTGTGGCATATGATAACATCATTCGAAAAAAGGATTTCAGCGCATTGATCTTGTGTTTGGGTGTTTGGGTCCTACGGGAGATTACCAAGGAGACGATTGCAACGGTGTTTGGAAAAAGATAGAGACTTTATACATGACAAAGTCTTTAGCTAATCGTTTATACTTGAAGAAGTTATATACTTTTCACATGCATCCGGGTAAGAGTCAGTCTGAATATATTGATGAGTTTCACAAGCTGGTAGGTGACTTAGCGGCTATAGATACTGCTATATCGGATGAGGATCAGGCTTTTTTATTACTCACATCTTTACCATCGTCTTACGATAATCTCGTGGAGACTTTGCTATATGGTCGGGATACTATAAAGCTAGAAGACGTGGTCGCGACACTTAATTCTAGGGAACTTCAGAAGATGACAGAAGCAAAGGGTGATGGTGGTGAAGGGTTGTATGTGAGGAGGAGATCTGGTCAGAGGGATATGGAGCAGGGTAAAGATAGTGCGTGGTCAAAGTCACAGGTTAGAAGCAGCAGACTCAGGTGTTATATATGTCAGTCTGAGGAGCATTTGAAGAGGGATTGTCCCAGGTATAATCACAAGAAATCTCAAGGTTTTGTCAGGAATGAAGATCAGGTTTCCGGTTCTGGAGATGATGGGTATGACAATGCTGATGTTATGATGGCTATGAGTGTTGAAGAACTATTGGACTGGATCATGGATTCAGGGAGCTCATACTATATAACATACATGAGAGATTACTTGGTTGATTTTAAAGAGTATGACGGTGATAATATACTGCTTGGTGATGGCAGGGAATGCCGTGTACGAGGGACAGGTAAGGTTCAAGTACAGATGAGGGATGGGTCAAGTTTCGTGTTGGACAACGTCAGGTATGTTCCGGAATTAAGGCGAAACTTGATATCGCTGGGCACTCTTAAAAAAGAGGGTTTTACCGTGAAGATGCAGTCGGGCAAGATCAAGGTTATAAAGGGTTCACTGGTGGTACTATCAGGAACAAGAAGGGCTAATTGCGTATATACCCTGGACGGTCAGGTAGTGACCAAGAAGACATTGAAGGGTAGGAAGCAGTTAGAAGAATATCTGGGTGGAATATTAAGACGGGTAATGTTCTTAATTTTTGTAATCAGAGGTCTACGCAACAATGTACGAAGAGTGGGGTCGCCAAACATTTGGGTGTTGCAGGGTTACAGCAGCAGAATGGGTTGGTTAAGGAAACAAACGTGACACTCTTGGCTAAGGTACGTTGTTTTCTGATTCAGTCTGGTCTGTCCGAGGTTCTTTGGGCAGAGGATACAACCATGTCTACATATCTAGTGAACAAGGTCACCATCATCAGCGATTGAAGACGCCTATAGATATGTTAGGGTTTTTTGGTTGGCTTGCTAGTATTAAGCAAGGGATGCTTGAACCGGTTAAGGTCAAGTGCATATTCCTGTGATACCATTAAAGGTATAGCGGGTAATAAAGCTTTGAAGGTTATATGATGTTACTTCAAAGGTAGTGCTTTACAGGAATATGGGTTTCAATGAAAGTGGGGAGTACAAGAAAACTTTCATTGGTTCTGGTGTAGGTACGGGTTCAATGCATGTGTTGCAAGGAGATGAGTTTGAGGTGGAACCACATGACGATCATACATTTGAGGTGGAACCTCATGGGAATGTCGATCATGTAGTTGGTTCACAGGAAGTACAAACTCATGATTTGATATACGATCATCCAGCACGTGATAGGGAGCAACACTCAGTATGGGAACTATTCAGTATAGAGAAGACAGTAATGAGACTGCTTTTGTAGTTGCTGCAGCGGAGAAGATATATGCACATGAGTCATTGACTTTCAATAATACAGTTGCTTGTGAGGTGATTTCCAAGTGGAAGACTGGATTGAAAGATGCTATGGATGCTCGATCAGATGTGTATGTGCTCAGCAACGGTTGCAAGAAATGCGGTGACGACAGCGATGGCTATTACTGGGAGTCTACACCAGGTATGTTCATACATCTATTTCTCTATATAGATGGTATGATTTTTTCTTGCGAATGCAAGGCTGATATCTGGATTACCAAGGGTTTGCTGGTTAAAGCAAAGGGAAATATACTTGGTTTGAAGATCATCAGGGATTAGAGTGGTAATACTCTAAGGGTGTCACAATCCAGGATTCACAATGAAAAGTTGGTACAGACTTTATTGAAGGGGCATTCCATACTGTCGTTGGAGGGTAGTCTATCAGGGGACTGTGATGTGGAAAAGAATGGTAAGTGGTCATGTATATATGCAGTTGGAAGCTAGGAGTATCAGATGGTCTGCACGAGACTTGACATAGCATTTGCACATGTGGGTATGTTGGATAAGTTTGATCGTGGATTACAGACAGACGTACAGGTTTTTGTGGATTTTGACTACGCCATGGGTAGATCAATCAAAAGGTACGGGTTTATGATACAAGGATATGCAGGAAGCTGAGAAGCTATGATGTTGTACATGATGGTTTTGTGAACAACTGAAGAGGCGTATATGACACTTACGGAGGCTGCAAAAGAGGCTATTTGGCTAAAGAGACTCGCAATAGAGTCAGGATTCGAGCTAAAGATAGTAGCGGGAATTGCTACAAGTGCCTTGTCAAAGGCTATCCCTAGTCTGAGGTTCCAGCATAGGTTGAATTTGTTGAGTATCGGTATAGGCTAATATGGTACTAAGGTGGAAATTGTTATATTTAGTATCCATATTAGTCTATAAATATTAAGTCTAGGGGGTCATTGTGAAAGTTTAGCCCAAGGAGACTCTATATATACCATCTCAAAAGAGGGTTTAGATTAGGGCATTCATAAAGATTCGCTGTATTCTTTCTCTCCTTTGTAGCAGCTAGGTTTCAACTCTTTTAGAGTTGGTTTACTTCCCCCTCATCTCTACAATAAAGAGGTGAGGGGGGAGGGGTCGTTGTACATCATTCTTTTCTTGCTTAATCAATAAACGTTTGGTTAGGGTTATATTCTTGTGCATCTTTTTCTTTTCTGTCATACATAATCTGCTGGGGTGTGTTCGTCTTCAAGGTTATCGTGTTATCCGCGCTAGATTTCCGGATTGTTGGTTGATATTCCAACACTCCCCCACCCCCACCACTACGAAGAGCCAGAAATGTTTCTCCCCCACCACCTCTACCACCAGCCCGAAATGTCATTGGATGTCAATATCCTCCAGACCACTATTTATTCAAGAGGTGTGGTTTGTCAGAAACAGATTCTTCAAATACACAACAGCAATTGTGCTCAAAACAAAATAGTCAAAAAAATCAAGAAGCTGAAGCCTTTGCATTGGGAAAAGATAAAAAATCCACATGGTAATACCTTTTAGGGCGAGATACAAAACTCCGATGAAGCTTTAAAGTAAGTTTTTTTTAAGTTAATGATGTCTCCCACTTAAGTGTTTCTTCAATTTTTTTTAAATTTTTTTATGGTTTATGCACGTTAGGGTGCCAAAGATTGATAGGTCAGAACTCGAGTCTCTCTTTCCAGCGTCAGATCCAAAAGCAGAACCAAAATTAAAATCTCAGGCAACTGTTTGCTAATAACTCTATACCTTCATAATTAATCTTATCCCTTACATTGTAAAAATTGTTGCCAGTTATTAGAAGTTCAGTTCTTTGGAAACTGTCATGGACTTTGAGCTACAATTGGAATATGTTTGAAATTTTTATGCATAAAGTTATTTAATACATTGCATTTCTTGCAGATGAGCCCATCAGGGCAATCAACTGTGAGATTATACTTTCAAAGGTCAAAATACCGTTGAATGGATTGATGGTAAGGTCAAGGTTTTTTTTTTGGTTATAGAGTTATTGGCGTGGTAACTACAAACACATAACGATTTTTGTAAATCTCTAAAGTGCCTCTAGTTACTTGATAGATGTCTTTCTTTTATATTAGTGATGTTGTTCCAGAAAAAAACAAAAACACACACATTAAGAACATGTAATTGGTCCACTAACAAAAAGCAACTGGAATTTGGTCATAGTTATATCTATTTGTCTAAATAAATAAATCCGAAGACATTATGCTTGTCAAGCTGGAACGTACAAGTACATTATTAGATTTATAGTGATCTTCTGGTGATGCTTAATTGTAAAACTTGACAGGATCATGTCCTTGCTTTGGATGACCCAGTAATGGATGCAGATCAAGTGGACATTTTAATAAAACATTTTCCGACCGACGAGGAGATGGAAATTCTGGCTATGTTCTTAGCATCTAGCCTTGTGTTAATTGCATTAAGCACAGCTCCTGCCATCGGGACAGCGAAATGCATCTCATACAAGGCGGGCACGTTGGGTGCTAGTACCGATACCTGTATAATAAACAAACCAAAAATTAGGAACAAGAATCTAGTTGTATATATTCGTAGAAAACTAATATTTAATATCTACACATCTGCATGGTTAATTGAAAACCACGCATTTTATTTATATATAGTGAATGCATATAAGTATCAAAGAAACATACAACATCGTTCTTGACAACATTAAGCGAACGCAGAGAGTAGGCAAGATGTGTTGGAAACACGAGGGCCTTTTAGGCTTATATTCGATGAAGAGAGGAACACTTAGAGAACTTTTACAAAGAAACTTTATTGCTTGATTTTTCTTCTTCTACAAATGTTTACATACATCACATATATATACTTGTCCACGGAAGATTCTAGACTTGGGATATTTTCCATGGACTTCTAGAAAATTCCCACTTCATACATATCTATAATCTAGATATTTCTTACTAGATATTTCTATCACTTATCTCCTATCTTCTAGAAACTTCTATAGATATTTTACATAGATATTTCTTCATCATTCTAGAAGCTTCTTCATTATTCTAGAAACTTCTTCATCATTCTAAGAATTTCTTTATCCTTCTAGAAGCTTCTTCGTCATGGGTTCGGGCTTTTATGACTAAATCAAGTTTACGATCCAACACCCCCCTTTAAACTTGATTTCCCGACTCCAAGCATCATCCTTTGTCTTGTGAAATCTCGCTCGTTGAGCGGCTTGGTGAAGATATCTGCAACTTGGTCTTTGGAGCTTGTATGTATCACTCGGACATCCTTCCTTGCAATACACTCTCGAATAAAGTGAAAACGAGTGTTGATATGCTTACTTCGATCATGGTAGACTGGATTTTTCGCTAGGTCAATTACCGACTTGTTGTCCACATAGATCTCAGTCGCATCTTCTTGCTCCATGTGTAGCTCCTTTAGCATACTTCTGAGCCAAATTGCGTGACATACACATGATGTTGCAGCTACGTACTCTGCTTCACAACTGGACAAGGTAACAAAAGGTTGCTTCTTTGAAGACCATGTAAAGGCATTGTTACCCAGGAAGAATAGGAATCCTGAAGTACTTCTTCCATCGTCTTTGCTTCCAGCCCAGTCACTATCGCTATACCCAACCAGTTTGAAGTCTTCACTTGTTGAATAAAACATACCATAGTCTACGGTACCTTTGATGTAACGGAGGATCCTCTTCGCAATCTTCGAATGTTTTGTCGTAGGCTCTTCCATGAAACGGCTGATCAATCCAACCGCAAATAGGATGTCGGGTCTTGTACATGTCAAATAGCGCAAACTTCCAACGAGACTCTTGAATAAAGTTGAGTCTATCGCTTTTCCTTAGTCATACTTAGAAGGCTTTGCCTTATGTTCTATGGGGGTGCCAACGGGATTACACTTATCCATGCCGAACCTCTTTAATATCTCATTGGCATATCTTTCTTGACATATAAATATTCTTTCGTCTGTTTGCTTCACTTCAATGCCTAGATAATAAGACATAAGTCCAATGTCTGTCATCTCGAACTCTTGTCATCGACTCTTGAGACTACATTCATCATTACATTTGTGGAGTTTCACTATAAAGATCTAATCATCCACGTACAAGCAGGCGAGCAGTATACTTTTATTTTCAAATTTCACGTAAAGTGCATATTCACTTAGGAACTTTGTAAAACCATGTTCATGGAAATACTTATGAATTTTAGTATTCCAAGCACATGGTGCCTGCTTTAGACCATATAAGGCCTTCTTCACTTCGCCACTTTACCTTCTTGACCTTTGGCGACATATCCCTCTGGTTGCTCCACATAAACTTCTTCTTCGAGGAGTCCATTTAGAAATGCTGACTTCACATCCATTTGGTAGATTTTCCACCTATATTAAGCAGCAATAGCAATAATCATTCTTATGGTTTCTAAGCGAGAAACAGGAGCAAATACCTCTTCATAGTCGATACCATACTTCTGATTATAACTTTGCTATAAGTCAGTTGCCTTGTACTTCTCCACTTCGCCTTTGGCGTTTTTTCTTGGCCTTGTATACCCACTTGACTCCAATAGCCTTTTGGCCTTTCAGAAGGGTTGTTAACTCCCACGTTTCATTCTTCTCTATCGACTTTATCTCTTCCTCCATGGCTTGTCTCCATTTCTCGCTTTTCATTGCCACTACAAAAACTAAAGGTTCACGGTCAGCATATAAACAAAGAAGAAATATCTCGTTAGTTACCTCATAAAGCTCCTGCAAACTTCTTGTCTTTGGTTCTCCTTCACTTGAACTGATGGTGACAGTCTTAGGCTTGGTGTTGGAGTTGGACTTTCAGGTGGTTGGACTTCTTCTCCTGATTCACTGTCTCTTCTACGTCAGTGTAGGAAGAAAGTCATCCTTTCCTTTTCTTCAATGCTCCCAATCCCATTGATCCTTGTTCTTCAAAACTCACGTCTCGTTTTTTTTTTTCTTTTTTTTTTTTACTTACTTACCACCTTTCCTTGTGATCTTGTATTTATAGCTTTATACCTTTAGGGACAGGTTTGTCGTAGCCAACGAACACATGCTTCTCACTTCTATCATCAAGTTTGGATCGCTTTTGGCTTGGAACATGGACATACGCTATGCTTCCGAATATCCGTAGGTGAGAGACTGTAGGCTTTAACCCATTCCATGCTTTTTGTGGGGTCTTGTTGTCTAAACTCTTTGACGGATACCGGTTTAATAGATATACCGCACAATCAACCGCTTCGGCCCAAAACTCCTTTGGCATCTTCTTACTTTTCAGCATGCTTTGGACCATATTGAGAATGGTTCTATTCTTTCTTTCCACCACTCCATTTTGTTGTGGGGAGTAAGGAGCCGTTAAAAATCTTCGAATCCCATTATCCTCACAAAATTTGTTAAATTCCTTTGATAAGAATTCTCCACCTTTATCTGATTTGATAGATTTAATTTTTAAACCTTTTTTCCTTTTCAACCATAGCTTTAAATTTCTTAAAAACTTCAAAGGCTTGGGATTTTTCTTTTAGAAAATATACCCAAGTCTTTCTTGAGTAGTCATCATCAAGAGATAATGTATAGAGATTCTTACTTTAATGCGGGGTGGAGTAATGGGACACACAAATCCGTGTTGTATTAGTTGTAGAGGCTCCTTAGCTCTTATGTCGCTTCACTTTTGGGTAGAATCTTCCTATCATGCTTCCCTAGAGGCATCTTCACACACTTTGATTGGGTTGATCAATTTGAATCTAACCCTTTCACCTTTCCCTTAGAGTAATAACTTTAAGTCTCCAAGTTTAAGTGCCCGTACCTCATGTGCCAAAGCCACGAATGATCCTCCAGACAACTCTTTAAGCACTTAGCTTCATCATGTTGAATGTTCAAATTGAACATTCGGTTTTTAGTCATAGGCACTTTTGCTATGAGTTTTCCCTCTTGATTTCTTATTGTAGCACTACGATCTTTGAAATGAATATCGTAGTTTTTCTCTAAAAGTTGTCTAAAGCTTAAAATGTTACTTTTAAGGTTAGGCACATTGTATACGTCCGAAATATATTGGTGACTTCAATCTTTAGCTCGGATAAGTATTTTACCTTTTCCTTTCACCGGTGCCTTTGATTCGTCTCCAAAGGTGACATTACCTTTACTTTGCTCCATCTCCACGAACAAGTCTTCTTCACCTGTCATATGGTTACTGGCAGCGGAATCTATATGCCATGGTTTTATCCTCTCTTCTTGTTCGTCATGTCTTGCCATTAGCAAAGTAAGTTCATTTTCATCTTATACCTCCACAAGATTGGCTTTTTCCTCCACTTGTCTTGAGCTAGTACACTCATTTGCATAATGACTATATTTGCGACAATTGTAGCATTGTATTTGGGGCTTACCTCCTCTTTGAGATTGAAAGCCTCTCCCACGACCTCTTCTATATGAAGACCATTGGTTCTCATCTTCTTTATTGACATCTTCTCTTCCTCTTCCTCGTCCTCGGCCTTGGAAACCACTACGACCACGAAAATGACTGCGTCCTCGTCCTTGCTCCTTTCCATGTAGAAAACTCTTTTCTCTTTCTTTGAAAGAGACCTTTGAGTAAAGAGCTTGCTCTAAGGGTTCTTTCCCCCTTCTTTTCATCAACTTCTCTTCATGGGCTTGTAAGGATCCCATGAGTTGATCAATGGTCATAGAGTCGATGTCTTTTGACTCCTCTATGGCCACAACAATATAATCAAAGCTTGGTGGCAAAGAGCGAAGAATCTTTTCTATCACTCTTGTGTCACTCAAGCTTTCACCATTTCTCTTCATTTCATTTGAAATGGTCAAGACACGAGTAAAATAATCCGAAATGGTTTCGGATTCCTCCATTTGGAGTTTTTCGAACTCTCCTCTAAGAGTTTGAAGGCGTACCTTTTTCACCTTATCAATTCCTTTGAAAGCATTTTGAAGGATCTCCCACGCTTCCTTAGAAGTTGTTGCATTTGCAACTTTCTCAAACATCGCATCATCAAGACATTGATAGATGAGCGTAAGAGCACTTTGATCCTTCTTTCTTGCCTTTTGCAAATCTACCCTTTGGGTAGCATTCAACGAACTTTCATCATCGACTTTCTCAATACCTTTCTCGACTATCTCCCACACATCATGTGAACCGAGTAACGCCTTCATCCGAATACACCAACTACCATAGTTATCTTTGGTAAGACGCGGAAATTGGAACAAGTTCATTGCACTTGACATCTCGGTCTTGTGGCTCTAGCTCTGATACCAATTTGTTGGAAACACGAGGGCCTTTTAGGCTTATATTCGATGAAGAAAGGAACACTTAGAGAACTTTTACAAAGAAACTTTATTGCTTGATTTTTCTTCTTCTACAAATGTTTACATACATCACATATATATACTTGTCCACGGAAGATTCTAGACTTGGGATATTTTCTATGGACTTCTAGAAAATTCCCACTTCATACAAATCTATAATCTAGATATTTCTTACTAGATATTTCTATCACTTATCTCTTATTTTCTAGAAACTTCTATAGATATTTTACATAGATATTTCTTCATCATTCTAGAAGCTTCTTCATTATTCTAGAAACTTCTTCATCATTCTAAGAATTTCTTTATCCTTCTAGAAGCTTCTTCGTCATGGGTTCGGGCTTTTATGACTAAATCAAGTTTACGATCCAACAGGTTATATATAGATTTTTCAAGAAGTGTGTCCTTCCTAGGGAGTTTTAAGTCGAAGCATAACTTGTTTCAACTCAAATGATTGTAATCTTTTTTTTGAACTCTTGTTGAATGTACAATATACAATTTTTATTCTTTTGCCAGGCAGCAAAACAGCTCAAACCCTGATTTGAGGTGAAATTAGTTATTAAACCAGAATACAACTGTTGCGTACTAGGAATTATGTTAGATGATGTTGCATTTTTATCCAACTGCAAAAGAAGCACTAAAAATGGGTGGATTATGTGTTATCATTTGAAAAAAAAACATTTAAATTTTTTTGATTTGATAATATGAACAACATACCTTGAACTTTTTATAATTACCTCAATAACTTGATTTATCAAATTTAAGTTTTGTGGTTAGGGTTGCAAGAGAGAGAAGGATAAACTGGGAAGATGTGAACAGGTTATACACATCTATCTATTTATTTTTTACGACAATTAACTTATTAATATTGCACTGTGATGGTTGCATATTGCATTGCTTTATAGTTCTTCTTGGAGCTCATGAAAGTTCCGCGTGCAAAATCAAAGCTGGAAGTCTTCTCTTATAAGTTACGATTTAATGCACAGGTCAAGAGATTGATATTATGACATACATTCTATGCTTGTTACAGGTCTGGATTCTGATCCAATGCTTGCGTTTGTTACATATTAGGTTTCTAAGGTTCGGGAGTGCCTAAACATTATAACTTCCTTAAAGGAACAGGCATGTTATCTGCTTTTTTCTTGGTACACTGATCGTGCAGTTAGTTACCAAAATATTTATTTCATTAACAATCAATATGCTAGGGATCATAACTGAGACAACATGCCCAACATATATGCCCACATGGGGGTGCCCATCTAAAACCAATCAAAAATAGATGGTTTTAGCCCACCAAGCTTATATGTGGACATTTATTTATTTTTCTGATGTGGGATTAGATTTTCACCCAACACAATACTCACTGATGTGGATAATTCTATCCGATCAGGAGTTCTACTAAATTTAAAACAGTCATGCAAACCATTCTTTCTTTGGGAAATGCATTGAACCAAGGGACTCCAAGGGGTGAGTCTGTTATTATTTGAATTAGTTAGTTCATTACTTATGATGTTTTTATGCTAGTAAGTTGGCTGTGACTGCTTAAAGTCATTATCTGTGCTTAAAAAAAACAGTGTTTTATTTTTAGGTCGTGCAAGTGGGTTCAAGTTGGTTAGTCTCCTAAAACTTACAGAGATACATTCAACAAAAAGAAATTTGACTCTCATGCATTATGTTTGTAAGGTATTAATTAACAAAATGTGTCAAGTATATGTCGTATTACTTAAGTCATCAGTGCATCTCATAAAGTTGGTGCTTTTAGATTCTTGCAGATAAACAGCGTGACGTCCTTGATTTTTCCAAGGATCTTGGAAGTTTGGAACCTGCATCACGTGTAAGTTAATTAGTTCACCTTTAAAAGATTCCTTAAAGGCAGCGATGATGATTGGACTTCTACATGTTTGATGATATTGAGTATTTCTTTCCAGTTGTCGATGCATTATCTTCAAAATGAAATGGAAACTATTACTAAAGGTTTGAAGAACATTTCTGAGGAAGTGTCAAAAGCCAAAAATGATGGCCACATGTCTATAAATTTCCGGAAGGTAAGAATTGTAGTTTGACAAGGGCACTGTTATAAATTTCGGGAAGGTAAGTTTTGGTTATTATTTAAATTTGTAATCATAAAAATCACATGTTCCTTATTTATTAAAAAAACGAGAAAAGTGTTGGCGCCACCCACCCATCTTTCCACCTTTTTTTGGTGCAAAAGCCAAAAGGTGAATTGTATCTTATTAAAACACAACTTGATACAATGTTTACAAAGGATAACCTAGCCAAACATTACAAACTAGTGCAGAAGCATAACAAAATTGATCTCTGATACTACTAACTAGGATCTCTGATCCATACAATCCCTTTTTCAAAGCATGAGACAAAGACAACATCTTCCATTCAGTAAGTCCTTCAAATTCACCTTTATAGCACCAAAACCATGCTTTCTTGACTACATTTCCAACTCATAACTCCCACAAATCACTCAACCATCATCCACGGTGACTATAGAGAATATGAGAAGGCATCATCAAGCAAAACATAGCACCCATTCACACTAAGTAAGGGGCTCTACCTCACCAGCTACATTTCCAAACCATTAAATTTCAACCCATTTTAGTAGTTACCCCTCACCAAAATGGGTCAAAAAACAAGAGGGAATGACATTACTGGCAAGGGAACACTCACCCTTATTAGTTCCATCCATCCTCCTATGACAGTGTATAAAGGAACATACACTATCCTCCTAGACCTTTAACACCAATGAGAAGCCCTTCCTTATGGTACATCATCGAGGACTAGACCTCTCACCTTTCATCATCACAGTCCAACTTCCTCCCAAGGCCAAGAAGAACTGTGAAGACTACTAAGTGAGTACAGTCACACCCAGAAGACTCCAAGATATTAGAAACTAACCCATTGAAGGTCTGTATACATCATGCACTGCATGGCATTCTGAATATATTCCAATTCAGTTACAAGGACAAGTTGGAATCAAACTGTAGGATACATGCCAACACTTCAAGACCATACCATAGACTGACACCAATACATCCCTTCAACAGTTCTTAGGATTCTTTTTAGAGCTAATCTTCTTACATGAAATAGTCCACTTCACTTCAATCTCTCTAACAGCAACACTATCTTTGACAGTTAGACCAAGTAGCTTAAGTTTGATCAAATCCACAATACTTTTGTAGACTTCTTCACAACTCCTTTTCTAGTTCCTAAAAATCCTTCCATTCCTTTCTTGCCAAATACTATAGATACTAGTAGCAAACAAAAGCTTTCTTAAGATGCTTTTGATGTTGTTAACTTTTCTGTCATTACTTAAGTATTGAATGATGTTTTCTAACACCAAACTGTTTTACTGTATATCTGCCATGAATCTGATTTTACTCCATAAGTCCTTAGAAAAGGAGCACTGGAAAAGTAGATGATTAAGGTCCTCTGATTCATTACAGCATAAGCAGCATCTGTTAACAGCACAATCACCCCATTTCTGCAGCTTATCAAGAGTACAAAGCCTGTCCCTTATGGCCAACCATACAATAAAGAAGTGTTTGGGAATGCACTGGGAAAACCAAATAACCCTCCACCAAGGTACTTTGGGGTACTGGATACATAAGTCAATGTTAGCAATTCCCACAGAGAAGTCCAAGATCTGACCATTCCTATTTCTCCACCTTTAGATTTAAAGAGCAGGCTTTTTAGTTTGATGAAGATGGTGAAAAATAATGATGTATATATATTAGCCTAACATTTTCTTTCATTAATTTAATTTGTATGAATTGGTGCTTATCTGGAAGCTTTTTAATATTGGCTAGGCCCTTGAGAAGTTCCGTCGTTCAGCAGAAGAGGAAGTAAAGTCATTAAAATCTAAATGCCGTAGTACGTATCTGGTATGTCTCCCTTTTTTATTTTAGATATACAAAATACAAATCATTAGTTTAAAGATTTATGTTTCTAAGCAAAGGTTATTCTGTTATAGTATGGAGATGCGAAAGATTTAATCCACTACTTTGAGGAGGATGAATACGATTGGCCATGGAAGCCATGTAATTACCAATATAACAGGCCGGTTTTCACATTTTGTATTACGGTTCATAAATTTATGGTTTCTTGACTTCCCTTCCATTTTTATCAGGTTGTTTTCAAGTTGCCACATATTTGATGAAATTTGTAATAATGTTCGATCAAGCACATAAAGAAAACATCCAACAAATAGAAGAAGAGAAGAAGAAGGAAGAAAGGTAAGCCTCAAATAACTAACTCGGTCTGGTATCTAGTCACGGCATTACCTAATATCCTACAAAACAAATATGCAGAAGGATTATGAGGATGCAAAAGCAGCACATGGCAGATGCATTCATTCTAGCAATGTTGATGATTAGGTGTCGGTTTCAAAACAAGTAGTTGAGTTTCTATTATACCAGTTGTTGACTTTTGAGGTCACATAAGATGACCCAAAAAGTCAAAGCATGACCATAATAGATTTGGTCCAGTATATATTTTGTGCATAGTTCTAGAACTTGTAAATATTCAGGAAAGTGTGGAGTTTCAATGAATGATGTGGATCGACTTCCTTATATATTTATACTTTTAGTGTGCTTATATAAAGCTAGGACAAAATTATGCATGCATATTTAGGAGGATATACATACACACTACATACAAACAAACATAAACCCATAGTTAAGTATATATGACTTCACAAGTCAAGTTATATAAATATCAGATTACATAGGGTTAAGTTCATGTACTTCATCATACCGGCCTTTAATACTGCATTGTGATAGAACTGATCCCTATCTTAAATTGGGTACTTGGCAATTTTTGCCTCGATTTTCATCTATATATACCACTATTATCAAAACGTGAAAATAATACGACAGAGTGTTTTGCCTCAGTTTGATTCCAAAAATATTAGATTACATGGGTCTCAAATTAAATGTCATATATCAGATTAAATGTCTTTTAAAAAACTCAAGGTGGCTTCCAATCTTCCAAACTCATTTCTATGGAAGCTCAAGAGCTGTTAATTATCTTATTTATTGTATAGTAAAACTTTCTGTATAAATACCATGCATGTGGATATACCATGTCATTCATTCCAACTAAACATTTTCCTAAGACCAAACAAAAAAATGGGTGGCAAAGGTGGCAGTGGTGGAGGTGGCGGCAAAGGTGGTGGTGGAGGTGGCGGCAAAGGTGGTGGTGGTGGTGGAAAAGGTAGTGGCGGGTCGGCTAAAGGTGGAGGTAGCGGTGGCAAGAGCGGTGGAGGATCGGGTTCCATGAAGGCACCGGGTGGTGATGGTTCTTATATTTCAAGGGCTGGTTTTGAGAGCAACCCAAAAGGTTATTTTGATGGCCTTCGTGGTGGTTCCAAGGGTTGATAGCCAAATTTTGTAATAAACAATGAGGGGCTAAGAATGTTATTATCATCCTATTATGGTAATTAGATATAAAAATTATGTGGTAACCTAATTTTAGTTTCAATGAATCAATGTTGTTGTGAGTAACTACATTTTGCTAATTGTTTTCCCAAAGATAATTCATTAAAAGCACATAAGCAAGACACTAGACAATAAGAAAGAAGATCACCATGATGTCATATCCAAGCATATTTTGGATTGAGATCCATCCGGTCCATTAAATTGTCGACTTTTTAGATTTAACAATCTAAGAACGCGAAAGGACTTAAACTTACCATATATAGCTTTAAAAGGTCGTAGAAACATATGAAGAAATATACATTATTGTTTTTCTTTTCTAAAAAAGGATTGAGTTTTGATAATTAAGCTGATCACCAATGTAAGAACCAATAATAAACAGAGGAACAGTCGTATTATTTTGAAAAATGTAAGTATTCCAAAATTATTAATACATCATTTTTCTAATTATCATAATCCTAAGATATTATCATTCTAAATTAATATTTTCGTGTGTGATAAATTGGATTTACACGTTGGATAAATGTTTCTTAAACATGTGTTAGATAATTATTTGTACCCCTCTTGTGAAAGTGAATGTACCCTCAAATTTGGCTCAACATATATATGGCAGTTCGATTTCTTAGTATTTCTGTAGAATACAAGTAATCTTTGATATATGAACCAAGAACTAGAGAGAGAAAGTGGGAGGAAGGATGTATTTTCTAGTGAGAGAAAGTAAAGAACATGAAATGCATTAAGTAGAAAATGTAAAACATACACCCAACCAACCACCTCTCCAAGGCATGGAGAGGTGTATTTATACCCCTATTTGGCTGGCCATAGGCTTTATAAGGCTTTCCATAGGCCTTTGGGCCATATTAGCTAATAATCTAAACATTGACTAACTACGGGCTTTGACTAGTTAATATTAGAAGTGACCGAGACTTTTCTTGTTCCTAACAATCTCCCCCTAAGGGAGGTCACTCCAATTTACAAAAATTTAAACTTAGCATACTATGCTTCGACTTTAGTCTTGTGCTCGTAGTCTTTAACTTCAATCATTAACTTGTGATTTGATGTAGTGATCATAGACTTTAGGTCTTGAGCTTGTTCCTTATCTTGTCTTAAATGTGATCTTTGAACACCTTGAGATCATCAACTAAGCATAATCTCGTTTTGCTATCTTGTAAACTTTGCCATCTTGTGAACTTGCGACTTCTGGACCGACATGCTCATACCTTTCTTGATTTGTTGACTTGAAAAGCTTTAATGGTGCATCTTTCTTGAAATTCTTTAACTTTAACACTTCGTCACTTCGAGAAAGACGTTCGGTATCAGAGTGACGGAAACTTCTTTGAAATTATTTGACTTTCATACTTTGTCACTTCAAGAAAGACATACGGTATCAGAGTAGCAAAAGTCTTGAAACATGTACTTGAGCTTTCATGATGTCTTTATGTTTGTCGGTTGGGTATGAGCATGTGGTTATAAATCTTGTGAGTCAGCTGGAATCAGGTACCTTCACCTCCATCTTTAAGAATCCTGCAATAAAACAGTTAGCAATAAAGCAAGGGGACGAATATGGCTTTGTTATTCGCCAGTGTTTGGTTAGAGTAACCTTCAAATCCGTGAGGATCGAATTGTGATCAGGTAGATTCAATTTAAGAAGAATCTCCTTGACAGGATTTCCAGCTGAAGTATCAAATCTTTCTAACACATGTGTATCAGATTCATCAAACTCAGCATGTTCTCATTATCGGAACATCTCAAAGCAGATAGCACGATAAGAGTGAACCAGTAAGTTACTATCTCACCGATTGAAATAAAAAATTGATTTGAAAATCAATCGACGTATCACTTGCTAA
>BQNB010043966.1:0-45176 GCA_026074375.1 Tanacetum coccineum
ACAAAATAACAAACCAACTGTTAACATTAAAAAAGCAGTTATACCAATTTCACTTGCAATTTCTATTAACCAATACTCGCAGGCCCAAGATATAATTCTACTTTAAACCAAACGAAGCCCAAATATCAGATAGCCAAATGCAAGCCCAAAATAATAAACCAAACGTGGCTCAACACAGGCAATTTAGAAGGAAAATAGAACCAGTGATCTTTATACTATTAAGATAATCAAACTAAACCCGAATAAGCTACGATTTCACAAGAAGCTAACTAAATAAGCCATAATAACAACAAGCCTCTTCACGAAATAGCTTATTTAGATCACAAACAATTAAGACCTTCACAAAACCTTCAATAAGTGAGATCTAAACTAAATAAACGAACAACGATCAAATAAGATACAGATTAAGCATACGAAACAGGAAATAAGCACTTAAAACTTAACTAGAAGTCGTATGAGAATTTTGAGCTTATTAAACAAACACAAGGTAAAAGCACTAAATCTTCACAAATCATAAAAGAGATCTTAAAAGCTAGCGAGATCTAAACTACTAAGCACTAATCGATCGAATAAGCTAAACTATTCCATCAACAATAAGCCAAAACGAAACTGCAATAAGCTCTAAAACTAAATCAATAAGCAAAACAGAAACAGATTCTATACAACGACATAAGCATATAAGAACATTTACTCGCAACCTCTGTTCAACAAAATAAGCTTAATGAAAAGCTTGCAAACTATATAAGCTAAAACGAATCTAAACAAGCCATAAGTGAGCTTATCAGATCTTGAATAAGCTCAGCTAGAAAATAAGCACTAAAAATAAGAAATGAGCAATTTAAGAATCAAACCATAATCTTCATTAAGCTAAACCAAATCTTGTTACAATAATCGAAATAAGCTGATGAACATGAGTACATTAAGCTATGATAAGCTACTACTAAACTACAATAAGCTAAAATTACATTTTGTGAAATAAGCTAAACTAAACCTACCTACTTCTAAAATCAAACTAAAAACTAATCCATCCCAAATGAAGAGGGTGTGTGTGTTTAAATAAGGGAGCCAGGGGGTATTATGTAAAATTGTCCCAATGATTGCTAAATAAAACAGCCAATGATTAACCTTAAATAACGCTCCCTCGGATCGATCGAAATTTACAGGTATGATCCATCGTTCCCTTCATGACACGTGTTCATTCTAAATGCTTACCTCGTATGCAATCATTTCGTTCGTTTGATCAATTTGTAGTAAAATGAATTGGAATGCAAAGTTGCTCCGTCACGTGACCATGGATGATTTAATTTGGTGGCATGTGACATGAAGTCATGTTGACGTCAGCGACCTCCAAAACATATATATTTAGATTTTACTTTGGGCTTGAAATGGGCTTGGTTAGCATGGGCTGGCACAACCCATAAAATGGGTTTCATGCTGGCTCAATAAGATTCGAGGGCACCGTTAGACTCGTAAACTCACGCTCTTTCTAATGGCATGCTCGGGGAATTTTCACGACTTTGTCTTGATCTTGAATATTAAGCACTCTTGATCGAAACAAACTTGAAAATACCCGTTTTTGCATTGTTTCAATCCGTTTTACCTGCAAGACATAAAAATACCAAACAAACATATTTGCAAGATAATTATCCATATTTTAGCATTTTTAGTCTGATTAATAGTGTTTTACGGGGTAAAAAGGATGTGTGTTTTAGCACACATCCAATTCCCCTACACTAAGCCATTTTTTGATATTGTATAAATACGTACTAGCCGTATGTATATAACATTAAGTATCCCGTTAGATGTAAAAATTACTTTAGGAAAAGTAATAATTAATCCTCCGGAGTCGTATCCCAACGAGAGATGAATTTGAAATCCACGAAAGCGTTTTGTTTGATGCTTGAATGTCTTTTAATTTTTGGTTTTGGTTTTGAACTAAATGTTTAATAAAAATAAACTAAAGAAAACTAGATAACATAAAGCAAGCAAATAAGCAAAGAAATATATATATAAAAGATATGCTTGCTAAGTGAATTGATTAGATCCTTAAGTGTGAATAAATATACAATTAAGTCCTTATCGATGAACCAGTATCTTTTAAATAAATCATCTTCTCACAACGTTGGCTTATATTGAAAATAACTTTTATCAAGATATCGATTACTAAATTAGTGCCTACTTAATCTTACGGATTTTTCCCGTTCGACTAAATAAAACACTAATCTAAGTAATATAAAAATCACTAATCAATATTTTCCCCTTTTTTATTAATCACACTTAATTTACTAAACAATTAAACACTTAACAAGCATATGAGAAAAATCTACTCACTAAGCATATTAAGCAACAAATAAGCAAACATAAACATTTTTAAACTAAATAAATCTAAACTACTAAAATTAAAAAGAGAAAGAGGATAGACCCGAATGATGAACCGCAATGATATAAAACCACCTGATCTTACAAACTTAATAAACAAATAAGCTTATCCCTTTAAAAGCTTCTACTTCACTAATTAGCAAATAAAGGTGTCAACTTTATCTACTAATTACTTTCATAAAAACCATAAAGATCAAAACTTTATCTATTTATCAACCTTATAAGACCCTTAAGCTCCAGCCTTAGATGATGGAAGGATGAAATTAGAGATAAGAGGAAACAAGATGATTAGGATAAATGACTATAAGCTAAAACTTCTTTTAAGATCTAAATAAGCAACATGAAAACTTTAAGATCTAAAAAACTTTGATTAAAACTATAAACTATTTTTAAAACTATTTATAAAACTAGATCTAAAAGCAAATAAGCAATCGAAAACTTTAACTACTAAAAAGCTTTTAGAACTACTAAACTAAATAATAAGCTCTCGAAAATAAGGGTGCTCCAGACTTAAAGAATAAGCCGAGTAGAAGACTCATGACACCCTTTTAGCAATTTGAATCGAGCATAAGCAAGAAATAAGCAACCGAATAAGTAAGACAATAAGACAAAATGAAATAAGAAAAAGCTTATTTGGATAATATGAGCTTAGATCTAAATCTAATAAGCCAAAGGAAGGCTTATTTGAAGTAAGAAATAAGCTAGAAGAAAGCTAGAAGCAACAATATGCCAATAAGCTAGCTTATTCAAAAATAAGCTAGAGAAAAATAAAAGAAAAGTAAGAATAAGCCATAAGAAAATAAGCACTTCAATCTTCAAAACATCTTCAATAATAAGCTAAAAAGAGTGGATTACAAAAAGCTAATAAGCTTTAAAAAGCTTTTACAATAAGCAAACTAATAAGCTAAACTATACTAAATCTACTCCTAAAACTAACTAAAAAATTAATACGATATTTGATAAAATAAATAAAATCTAACAACTCTCCGCTTCGTGTGCGTCCAATATTTATAACCCAAAGTGGGAGTTGGGGGCATTTTTGTCCATTTAGGTGTCCAGCGAATGAGAGGCCAAAGACTAAGGGCAGGATCGTCATTTAGCAGGGTCAGATATTTATTGGGATCCAATGATTGGATCTGACCTCGTACACCTCAGAGCTTCCAGCAAATTTAAGTTTAGATCCATCAATCAGTGGGCAACATGTGGACTTATATATGCGTTAAATGAACGCAATTATCAGCTGCTCACACATTCCTTGTTCTTATTCGAAAATAAGTTATAACAACCTTGGTCATGTGTTGCATGGTGATTTGCCAAATAGAGTGAGTGAGAAGTCATGTGTGGCATGGTTGATTTATTTAAGTGCACGTGAGTTTCATTTGAATTGAAGTAACAAAACGCGTTTTATTTTTTCACCCATTTCTTGCAACAAAAATTTACAAGGAGCTGCCACGTGTCAGACCAAGAGTGGCCAAGGAAGAATGAGTGGAAGAGCATGTAACCTCATAAGAATTGATTTCAGATGCACGTGATCATTCTTGCTGCTTATCTCCTCATTTAAATCATATGCGTGCTACAATTTGGAGTAATAAATTGGATCTTCATTTCTTGGACTACATTTTGGGCCTCTTGTTCCATGTCTCTATCTGTTGGGCCAAATGGACAAGACTTGCACTTTATTGATGGGCCGAGTTTGGTTTCTTTTTGGGCTTGGACAACAGCAACAATGATTTGGACTTAGTCATGTCTTGGGCTAGACATATTATGGGCTGGCCCAGCCCATATAAATGGGTTACGGGCTGGCCCAATAAACAATGAAGGCACCACTGGACTCGTAATTTTGCGCTCTTTCCAATGGCATGCTCGGGAAATATTAATGACTTTGTCTTAATCTCGAAAAACGCGCAAACATCTTCAAATATTTACCGAAAGTCACCGTTTTTGCTTTATTTTCGATCCCTTATACCTGTAAGACATAAAAACACAAACCAAACATATTTGTAATAATATTAAGCATATTTTATGTTTTTAGTCCGTTTATTAGTGTTTTCCGGGATATAAATGATGTGTGTTTTAGCACACATCAAATTTCCCCACACTAAGCCATTGCTGGTCCCACATGCAATGTTTATAAAACAAGCCTAGAAATAAATAATTTAATCCCCTTTTAACTTATGACCACTCACAGTCAAACAAGAACATAAAAGGTCCATTAAGAAGGTTCAAAAATCATTTATTTCGAAAGCGCCTCCATTTTAACCACTTATTCAATAATAGATAAAAACTAAGATAAAATTTTTAAAATTTACTTAAAAGGCTCTAAGAACGGGAGTTTATCATCCTCGACTTTTCACAATCCCCAAACTAAGCTTAAAACGAAATCAGAGCCAAATATAAGATTAGATGCTAACACTACTCATAAATGCTAATTGTGTACGCATTACCCACTTTTCGCTCCCTTATTCCTAAATCCTCTAAGGATTTTATTATTATTATTGGTGACAAATAAATTATTTCCTTATTATCATAAAGGTGCCCGGTTTAGACCATAATTAGTTTGAAATCCTTTCATAAAGAAACGATATGGTGAGAATAAAGTCCACATTAAGGTTCTAATTTCGCATGATTTAGGGGTTATCATTTTTATTTCATCTGAAACAACTCAACTACGAGTTCAGAAATGAAGGCTTTATTTAGATAACCCCGGAGTCGAAATTTGGCATTATTATTATTATAATGCAATAATATTAGCCTTTGGTCCTTTAAACAACTGACACATCGGGCGTCCTAACCGACAAGAGCCAGTAGTCTTATTTCGACCTCAGAAATTTCCTTGACCTTTTTGAAGGCTGCAACATCGGGTGTCCTAACCGACAAGATGTAGCAAACTTTTATCAATCTCGGATTAACATTATTATTATTGTTACCTCCACCCTTTAAACGACTGCAACATCGGGCGTCAAGATGCAGTGGTCTTATTTCGGCTTCTGTTTATCACATTATTATTATTATTAGCCAAATTTCAAGTCCTGTGGTCTTTTAACTATCGAGACATTGGGTGTCCTAACCGACAAGACCCGGTAGCCTATTTCCCCACAACACTGACAAAACTTCGATGTGTACCTTACTTTTACCAGAAGGAGTCTCTACGAAGGGATCAAAACTAAGAATCGCAAAAACCAAAGTAACTTTATTTATTTATTATTAATTATATAATGTTTATTAAGCTGGTGGGAGAAAAAGGCCACAATTAACCACTATGAGCTCTAAAGAGATCCAACTACTCCACGCTTAGCATCTAACTTATATTTAACTCTATCATTTTTTGTTCTTTGTAAAATTTTAAAGTTTAGCAAACGCTTAGTCTCGAAAGCTAAGGGGAAAGCTAGAGTTTAAAATTTGGTCAAGTCAAAAGCTACCTAGTTCTACGGGCCTACTTATTAACATTTCTAACAATAACTAAGATTTTTTTTTGCATAAAATAAAGCAATATTTTGGTTAAAACGGGGTTGCAAGGGGTACAGACTGGCAACAGGTATGATCAATTTCGATAGAAATATCCCCCATACTTAGGAACGAAAAGGCAAATGTAAAAAAAATTCCAAGTGTGAAAAGAGAAATAGAATCATATATATATATAATATATTCTTATATATATATATATATATATATAATATTTATATATATTATTTGAATCGGGATTAAGGATTTAAGGATATAAACAGAAGATGATCGGTGACCACGTGATCTAGAGTATTAAAACAAGCACGAAGGTCTTCAAGGAATGTAGGAATCCTGCAAGCAAATATAGAAAACCACGAAACACAACAAGGATAGAAGCACACCCCCACACTTATTCATTACTAATACTACTACTAAACTAATATATTATTATTACTAAGAAAGATAGAAAGAGAAATTGAACAGGGTTGCCTCACAAGAAGCGCTTGTTTTTGTTGAGTCTCTAGCTTGACTCTAGTGATTTTCATTTCAGGTCCATGTCTAATTCCATACCCGATGTAGGTAAAGATGGGAAATAGGTAATACATCACCTCTTAGGTAGTATATGCAGCAGGACAGGGTTGATGGCATATGTTGAAACAAAGAAGGGTCTTCATCACATTAGTCGTTCCCTTGACAGTTGTCAGGGAGAAGAATGGATATATCTTTCCTCCTCCCTTAAGCTAATTGCTTTAGAAACGGGGGCTGGGTGTGTAGTAACTAGCGAGGAGGAATCTGGTTGGTAACAATGCTGGAGATACTCGGAAGATGTATCTTTCATTAAGAACTTGTTCTAAAAAATAAAATGTCACCCTCTGAATCGTAATACATATCATCAATTCCAATTAGAATTGAATCATCTAGGCTGATCTCAGCGATGAGCTCCTCAAAAAGGTCACTAGTCTTAGTTGATCTATGCAAAATCATAATTACCTTTAAAGGTCATCAAACACGCTTGGATGGGAAAAAAAGGGGTCATCGGCTAGAAATCGTTCTAGTTCTTCTATGTCCCTACTAGGATTGAAGTCAATTTCCCTATCCCCCATTAAGAGGGTGTCTAATTACTCTCCTAAAAGTAAGTCGATATCTATAATAGCATCTCCTAAAATATCAGTACACGATAAAGGCAGCGTGACTATCAAAGTGGGCTCATCAATAAATGTGGTCAACTCAGGAGGGTCCAGACTACTAATGTCCTCAAACTCCTCATCAAAAAGGGGATTATCCTTACATAAGGTAAAATCATCATTAAAATAGAAGAGAGGGTTTAAGAAAGTCACATCATACGATCTAGGTTTTGTATCATCACCTAAAGGTTCATCAGACATTCCTTTGGTTAAACTCGGATTTTTGAGTAAATGACTAAAAAGTAGCTTAACCAAATGCCTAGGCAACTACTTGTTCTCCTAAAGGTGAATTGATATCAAAATCTACTTCCCCATTATCAGTAGGGGGCAAAGGTGTAGTAGCAGGCATATCACACTCTAAAACACTATCAGATGTCACCTCAGACTCCTTTGGGATTAGGATAAGATCATACAACACTGACCTTTCATGGAATTCGTCATCTTCCCTTACGGGGGAGTCAGTGCTAATAAAATCATCCCATTAAGAGGGTCTCTAAAGGTTCCTTGGTGGTAAATTGATCTCATTATCCCTCGACACTCCCTTTAAGATCATATAAGTCAACGGGAGGATCTTGATTTGAATTTCTAAGGTTCATCATCTCCTGAATACGGTTCATTTCATTTTGAAAATCCATGTTTATTTGTTCTTGAATTTTATTAAATTCGATCATTTGTGTTGGGAATTCTGAGTTACTACTGCTGGTGCTAATTTACTACTGCTGGTTAAGAGGGTGGGGAAAGTTGGATGTTGTGCTAAAGATTTTTGGAATTCTGTTAAGTCATTAGTATCTGTTAGTTATATTAGTTAGTACTGTCAGTATAGTATAGTACTGTTAGTTAATAGTTAGTGTTGTTAGTCTTATATAGTTAGTACTGCTATTATGATATGCATGAGTTATTTAGAATAGATATGCATAATCATTGTACTCGTTTTGTAAGCCCATTAGGGTTTCCTTAGTGTATAAAAGGAACCATACGGCATAGTTAGATATATATATAATTCATATCTCATAGTTAGTTATTCTGTAACATAGGCAGAATATTAGCAATCAATATATTCAAAGTTTTGTATTCATTGTTCTTCTTAGTATTACAAGTTAGATTCCGCATAACTTGTAGTATTCACAATCATAGTTTCTCTTATAGTTAGTTTAGATTTATCCAGGTTAACTAAGCTCTAACAAGCTAAGAAGATCTGTTCATTGGGATCAACAAGTGGTATCAGAGCTTGATGAGAAACTCTAAATAAGAAGAACACTATATCTACACAAGATCTCATAATCAAAGAGAAGATGGAATCACAGTCAGAAACTACCCAAACAGTGTTTGCACTAAAACTTCCAGTACTCAAAACTGGAGATTATGATCTATGAAGTATGAGAATGGAGCAATATCTTACTCACACTGATTATGCTCTTTGGGAGGTTATTGTGAATGGTGATGCACCTGCTATTGCATCAGCTAGTACTGAAGGTCTCATTCCTCTCAAAACTGCTGAACAAAAGCTAGCAAGAAAGAATGAATTGAAAGCAAAAAACACTTTGTTGTTAGCCATTCCTGATGAGCACCTATTGAAGTTTCATGGAATCAAGGGTGAAAAGACCCTATGGGAAGCTATTAAGACCAGGTTTGGAGGCAACAAAGAATCAAAGAAAATGCAAAAAACCATTCTGAAGCAGCAAAAGTTATTAAGAAGTCTACCATTAGCTTAGAACAATATTGCCTTGATCATGAGAAACAAATCTGGTCTAGATACAATGAGCATGGATGACTTGTACAACAACTTGAAGGTGTATGAAGCTGATATTAAAAGCCAATCAGTCTAGTTTCAAAAACTCTAGAATGTGGCTTTTGATCTTCAGAAAACACTAGCGGGTTACTAAGGGAGCAGTTTAATACTGCTCATGAAGTTTACTACTGCTATCTTTCAGGGACAAGTTCTTCCTAATCTTATGTGATGATGTATGTTTTCCTTATTTGTCAGTCAATTTATTAGTTCACTGTTTGGACAATGAAGACATGGAGCAGATTGATACTGATGATCATGAAGAGATGGATCTCAAATGGAAGTTGGTCATGCTTACCTTGAGGAGTGAGAGATTCTTAAGAAGACAGGAAAGAAATCTGAACTTCAATAAATGAAATGTTGGCTTTGATAAGACAAAGGTTAAATGTTACAACTGTCACATGAGAGGTCACTTCGCTAGAGAATGAAGGGCACCACAGAATCAGGGGAATAGAAATGGAGATGTTCCAAGAAGAATTGTACCAGTAGAGACTCCCGCAAATGCCTTGGTTGTTCAAGATGGGATAGGTGGTTATGGTTGGAGCTTTTAGGCTGAAGAAGGACCCATAGACTTTGCTCTAATGGCCCATTTGTCTTTCGGTTCATCCAGTTCATCAAGTTCAGACTCTGAGGTATCTACTTGCTCTAAAGCTTGCTTAAAATCCTATGAGTCCTTAAAAGAACACTTTGATAAACAGAAAGAGCAGCTTAAAAAATCTAACCTAGAAATTATAGGTTATCAATTTGGTTTAGAATCATTAAAAGCTAGAATTGTTGTTCATCAAAAAAATGAAGTTATTTATGAGGAAGACATTGCATTTTTTAAATATGATGTTAAGGTAAGAGATAATTCTATTACAGAGCTTAAAAATCTATTAGCAGAGGCTCTAAGAGAAAAGGATGATTTGAAACTCAAATTAGAAAAGTTTGAAACATCATCTAAGAATCTAATGAATCTATTAGAACAGGCAAATAAGTGTTAATAACAAGAATGGTATTTGGTTTTGACAGTCAAATTGACTGGAGACATGATCTGCATGATGTTCATAAAGAATAATAGTGAAGTGTTTATAAAAGTGCATCTGATTAGTAGTTGTGAATGAGGATTGAGAGGAAATAATCAAGGTAAATGTAGGTTCAAGTAGGTTGAGGGATATCATGCAGTTCTCTCCCTACACCTGAGGAAACTACATGACCCTCAGACTAACTTGTCCTTTGCTAGAATTAGATTAATTCTCGCTCTTATACAGTCTAATGTGAGTGAAAACTACACTAGTGTGCCAGGATTGAATCAAATGATCTAAGGTCTAGTAAGGATAATTTGGAACAACCTAAAAATGTTAGGCCTAGTGCACCTATTGTTGAAGAGTGTGAGTTTGATAGTGATGATGACTGTGTGACTAGACCTTCAATTGAACAGAATAAACCTAGTTATGCTAAAATCAATTTTGTTAAATCAAATGAAAATACTAGGAAATCTGTTATTGAACAAAACACATATAGGCAAGCTGGAAACCTTAGGAAAAGTCAGAGTCTTAGGGTTGATAAAAGAAATTGGAATGGACTAATGACTCAAAAACTAGGGGATGGTTTTGAGTTCAATAAGAAAGCTTGTTTTGTATGTGGAAATCTTAACCATTTAATTAAGGACTGTAACTTTTATGAGAATAAAATGGTTGGAAAATCTATGTTGAATAAAAGGAAGTTAGACCAGTATGGAACAATGCTTAGAGAGTGAATCACCAAAATAAATTGACTCACCCACATCCTAAAAGAAATTTTGTTCCAACTGCATTCTTAATAAAGTCTGGCAATGTACTAGTTAATAATGCTAAGCAAAGCTCCTCAAGAGCGGCAGTATAAAATAGTACTGCCAGATATGTTAATAATGTTGCATCTAGACCAACTATGAATGGTGCAAAAACATGTTCAAATGTTTTTTATAAGTCACATTTATCAGTTAAGAGGAGTATTTATCAAAGAACAGCACCTAAAAACAGTGATTTTAAAGAAAAAGTTAATACTGCTAAGATAAACAATGTAACTACTACTGGGACAAAAGCAGTAATTAGTGATGTTCAGGGACATGAGGAAAATGCTGTTAAGTCCTCAGCATGCTGGATTTGGAGACCAATAGGAAAAGTAATTGACCCTATCTCCAAAGACAGTGGATCATACATGCCTAAAAGATTTGACTATGTTGATCCTCAAGGCAGACTCAAGTCAGTGATGGCTTGGGTCCCCAAGAGAAACTAATTCTCTTATTTTGAGTACAGGGTAATCCACTATATGCTTTATAGGATCAAGGGATTTTTGATAGTGGATGCTCTAGGCATATGGCTAGGAACAAGTCCTACCTAACAGATTATCAAGACATTGATGGAAGATTTGTTGCATTTGCTGGAAGTCCTAAAGGAGGTAAAATTACTAGAAAAGGTAAAATTAGGACTGGGAAATTAGACTTTGAAGATGTATACTTTGTAAAGGGGAACTAAAGTTTATCTTTTCTCTGTTTCCAATTGTGTGACAAGAAAAACAGTGTTCTTTTAATGTGAATGAATGTTCTTATTCATTCATGATTTTTAAGTTACTTGATGAAAAGTAAGTACTGCTTAAGTTCCTAGACAAATAATATGTTACGTTTTAATTTAAAGAATGTTGTTCCATCAGGAGGTTTGACTTGTTTATTTGCAAAGGCTACAATATATGAGTCTAATTTATGGCATAGGAGGCTTAGTCATGTAAACTTTAAAACTATGAACAAACTTGTGAGGGGAAACCTTGTTAGAGGTTTCCTTCAAAGCTTTTGAAAATGTCCATTACTTGTGGTTGCTTGTCAGTAAGGGAGATTACCACGAGGGAACGCCGAATAAGAATCATAGGAAAAAACATAATAGAACAACTTTCTACTGAATAAAACTCCGAAAAAAAACTCCTAAGAAGAATAACCTTGAGAGATCTCGAATAGGAATGGTCACCTCCCCGAATCTTTTGACATAACCATTGTACACCACCGACGAAGCAACACAAAGCCTCCTTATAAGACCAAGGTTGTTGAGACTCTATCAGCTAGCCTTTACAAATGTTGCTTATGGATTTGTTGGGTCCAACATTTGTAAAGAGGTCTAAATAAAAGATAGTATTGCCTTGTTGTTTAATGGATGACTTTAGTAAGGTTTAGTTGGGTTTTTTTTTGGCCTCTAAGGATGTGACTTGTGGAATCCTTAAAACTTTTTATCAGGCATAGTAATATCAAATAAAATCATAAGGATTAAAATAGCAGGTTTGACAATGTAAACTGAGTTTTAAGAAGATAGTGAATGAATCTGTTCTGTGAGATGAAAGGAATCAAAGAAGAATTTAGTGTTGCTAGACTCCACAACAAATAGAATAGTGAATAAGAAAGAATAAAATACATTAATGAGGCAGATAGGTCTATGATTAGCAGATTCACTAATTACCTACCAACATTTTGGACTGAAGTCAATTAATATGCTTGCTATGATTCAAGAATAGGAGTTTTGATAATTAATGCCTATAACAGACACCTTATGAATTTTAATGGTAGATCACCAAATCTAGACTTCATGAGACCTTTTGGGTGTCCTGTTACTATCTTGAATACCTTAGATCATCTAGTCAAGTTTGAAGGGAAGGGTGATGAGGGGTTCTTGGTTGGATACTCTGTAAATAGTAAGGAATTTAGGGTATTTAACACTAGAACTAAGAAAGTTGAAGAGAACCTGCATATTAAATTTCTTGTAAATAAACCTAATGTTGCAGGAAGTGGTCCAGAATGGCTCTTTGATATTGATTCACTAACAAAATCTATAAATTATGAGCCAGGTTCTGCAGGAAATCAAACTAATAATGATGCAGGTATATAGACAAATGTTAATGTAGTGCAAACTGGACAGGAGAAAGCATCTAATCATGAATATATTCTGCTACCATTTTTAACTTCTGATTCTTAAGGTCCAAAGAGCTCAGTGATGATTGGAGGTTGTGTGATTGAGGCTGGAAAGAAGTATGATGTTTAGTTCTAGCAAAGAATGTGATAAAAATGGTCATGAGAAGGATGTTAGAGATCAAGAAGAAGCTCTTAGAAAACAATTTGATCAAGAAACTGAAAGATTGGTTGGTCAAGGAGAGGCTACTATCACTAACAGCACTAACAGACTTAATACTGTTAGTCCATCTGTTAGTGTTGCTGGGCAAAGTTTTGACAATAATGATCTTCTAACTGATCCTCTTATGCCTGATTTGGAGGATTCTACTGGTATCTTTAGAGGTGCATATGATGATGAAGATGTGGGTGCAGAGGCTGACCTCAACAATTTGGAAACCACCATGAATGTCAGTCCTATTCCCACAACTAGAATTCACAAGGATCATCCTAAAGACCAGATTATTGGAGACATAAATTCAGCTATTCAAACAAGGAGAATGATCAATTTTTCTGAAGAAAATGCTATGGTCAGCTACATTAGCAAGCAGAGAAGAACAAATCATAAAGATTATCAGAACTGCTTGTTTGCCTGTTTTCTCTCTCAAATAGAACCCAAAAAGGTGATCCAAGCTTTGACAGATCCAAGCTGGATAGAAGCAATGCAAGAGGAGCTTCTGCAATTTAAACTTCAAAAGGTTTGGACTCTGGTGGATCTTCCTAAAGGCAAGAGAGCTATTGGAACTAAGTGGGTATATAGAAACAAGAAAGATGAGAGAGGAATTATAGTCAGAAACAAGGCAAGACTGGTTGCACAAGGTTATACCCAAGAGGAAGGAATTGATTATGATGAGGTTTTTGCTCCTGTTGCTAGGATTGAAGCAATCAGGTTATTTTTGGCCTATGCATCATTTATGGGGTTTATTGTGTACCAGATGAATGTGAAAAGTGCCTTTTTTATCATGGTACATATTGAAGAGGAGGTGTATGTGTGCACTCTGGTTTGAAGATCCTCGTTCCTAATAAGGTTTATAAGGTGGGAAATAGCTTTATATGGTCTACAACAAGCTCTAGATCCTGGTATGAGGACTTTGGGTCTACCTACTTATTGAAAATGGATTCTAGATGAGGGCATAAGATAAGACTTAGTTTCATCTAAAGAATGACAAAGGTGATATCTTGTTAGTACTGGTGTATGTTGATGATATCATATTTGGGTCTACAAAGAAGTCTTTATGTGATGAGTTTAAGCAGATGATGCATAAGAAATTCCAGATGAGTTCTATGAGGGAGCTCACTTTCTTCTTGGGGTTACAAGTACAACAGAAGAAGGATGGAATCTTCGTTAGCCAAGATAAATATGTGGTTGATATATTGAAAAAGTTTGATTTTATCACTGTGAAGACAGCAAGCACTCCTATGGAACCTAACAAGGCATTGGTCAAGGATGAAGAAGCTAATAGTGTGGATGTTCATTTATACAGATCAATGATTAGATCAATGATTGTAACCTAACAGCTTTAGACCAGATTAACTTATGTTGCTTTGTGCTGTGAAGTTCCAAGTTACACCTTAATACACTCACATCTTCATGCTTGTGAAGAGGATCTTTAGGTACTTGAAAGGTCAACCTAAATTGCGCCGCCATGTCCCCGCCTTTCCCTAGAGATTCACCATTTTTTATCGGAAGCCTTTCTGATAGTGATTATGCTGGAGTTGTATTGACATGAAAATCCACATCCCGCGAGGTTGTCAATTTCTTAGAAAGAGGTTGATTTCATGGCAATGTAAGAAGCAAACTATGGTAGCCAATTCTACTACTGTGAAGTTGAGGTACCTGTGCCCCGCGATTGTGTACTTATTGTTGTGGACAGGTGTTATGGATCCAATCATCAAATGATGATTATGGTTCAATTTCATTGAACACCAAGCATTTAACCATTGATAATGAAAGCCACCATAGTATTGTGAATAATCTAGTGTTTCATTCTAAAATCTATGCACATTGTGATTAACGGCAACCCACTTCATTTGAGATTTTATGAGAAGAAGTTGATTCAAGTGATCAAGATTCACACAGACCACAATGTTGCAGATCTTTACAATAGGCTTTTGATGTTAGCAGGTTTAACTTTTTGATTGCTAGCATTGGATTACTTAATCTCTGAAGTATTGTTTGAGGGGAGGTTTATTTGTTTAGATAACAGTTTTTAACTTTTATTCATGGGTTATGCATAAATATGGATCCTCGTGAATTTTCACATGTTTAATCTAGTAATTTCTAGTGTTGCTTGTTTTGGGGGGGCATGAATAGAGGCATGTTGTTGTATAGTTATTGGAGAAAAAGTTAATACTGTTAGTCTAATTTTAGTGTTGCTCTGTATATGTGTATTGGCATAGCTGATAATACACATAGAAGCTTTGTTTGAGGGAAGGCTATATGGAACTATGTGTATAAGTGCAGCGGATTATACATCATCGGATGTTAGAATGGAGAGCAAGATCTGCCAAGTGATGAAAAATAGGTTATTTCTGTACTGATTACTTAGTATGCTAAGCTTAAAGTTAATATGTCAGTTATTTTGGCAATATGCAAGATTTTTTTGGATTATGTTTTTTGTTTTTAGAACTAACATTTTGCGGATTAGAGCTTAAAGGTTATTTGATTAATAATGGATATGCTGATTTGGTAAGAATGCTGGTGACTTTGTTAATATTGCATGATTTTCTCACATTTGTTTTCACCACATTATCAATCGATGGTCATCAAATTCACCCATGTTAACAGGACAAAGAAATAATTGGCTTATCCAGGGCAAACGGCGACTGGTAAAGAATTCTCAAATCCGTTAATGGCTGGTAGTTTGCCAAAAACTATAAGTGCGAAAGTTAGTACTGCTAGTACAAACTTAGTACTACTAGCCTAACTTAGTGTGATAACTGGTATCCTAAAGTTCAGTTCACTTAAATACTATTAAGGGGTAATTTTTGACAAATTAACGGCTACTTTCCTCTTAAGTTTTCTTTAGTGCTTATATAATCCTATTAATCAAACAATATCTTTCACAAATACCAATTGCTCATAATTCATCAAACCCTAATCGATTTTCACACCGACAAATTCAATTATTCATGGCTGACCTTGCTTTTGTAAACCAACACAACATGGTCGCGTATTTGGAAAAGAGCGATGAGAATACATAATTTCATTAGATAGTGGACTTCCTCTCTATATGTTCGATCAACTATGCTCTTACTGTAAGTCCCACTATCTATGCTTATTATATTGAACAGTTTTGGAATATTGCCACTTCTAAAATAGTCAATTCAGTGAAGTAAATACATGTCATAGTTGATGGCAAGGCAGTAGTAATATCAGAATCATCAGTGAGGAATGATCTTCTCTTTGATGATGAGGATGGTATTACTTGCCTCACAAATGATGAAATTTTTGAAAACCTTGCATTGATAGGGTATGAACAGCTTTTTAACAAACTCACTTTTCAAAAAGGTTCATTCTCTCCACAATGGAAATTCCTGATACATACCATCCTTCATTGTATAAGTTCAAAATCAATTGGCTGGAATGAGTTTTCAACTAATTTGGCTTCAGCAGTTATATGTTTAGCAAAGGGTCAAAATTTAATTTTTCTAATTGATTTTGATGGTATGTAAGAACTTGGGATCCAAGAAAGTTTTTAATGAATCCAAGGTTTTTACAACTCTTTTTGAATAACTGATTAAAGATTTACCAGAATCTTTTAATGAGATTATGAAACACCAAGCCATACTAAAAGGGTTTTTCTCAAACTAGGCAGGCAAAGTAAGTAAAAGTTTTTCAAGAAAGTTACTCCACTTTTTTGATCTATGTTGGTTGGCAACAACAAGCACCTGAGGTTGAAAGTTCAGGTAACCCACATGGAACTCACAACCCACTCCCTTTCCTCTCAACCAATTGTTTTAGAACTCAAACTGAATATTTAAACTGAAACACCTCTAACAGTTTCCCATGAACCTCAGACTGAATCTTACTTTTGGAAGCAAATACCCCTTCCATCTAATATATCAACGAAACAAGAAAGACACAAAAAACATGAGAGAGCCAAAAAAGGTCCTTAAGTTACCTCAGACTAGTGTTCTTTAGACCTTTAGAGCAGACTGAGGTTGTTATAAGGAGGGGGTGATAGTGTGGAAAGGTGCTTAACTATGATGCCCGCTTAGTGCAGACCAGGACAGTGATACCATATTAGGACCCAAACCCAAGCATGCTATATGTTGACATTCCTTAGGGAATGGATACAGGTGGCTAGTCCCATGGCAGTCATGAAACCATAGGGTGCTCCTGCTCAGACTGGTTGATCGAGTGCTAAAACAGCCCAATGAACCCTCTCCCAAAAGGTCACATTCTGGAAGGTGAGGACGGGCTGGTTGAGAACATACTTTTGAACTGATAGATATTGACACCTACAACCCTATGATTCACCTTCACAAAGAGGTTACATCATGGAAGTGATGAGGGTAGAATTGAAATTGGATAGAATTTATGGTATGTGTACAGTAAAATTGTCAAAATAGGTTGCTTGACTTGGAGAAGAGAAGGATGCTCAAGCTGTGAAGATCCTCAAACTAAAGAAAAGATTCAAGAAATTAGAAAGACAAGAGGGAAGTCAAGATCTCTACCCAAAAAAGAGGATTAATACAAGCAGGTGAGTCTTCTGATGATGATTTGGATGAGTAGTGATCGCATCCAAACTATGTGAGGACAGTGACAAGACAAAGCCAAATGTTTAAAGATAGTGATTGTTAACGCCTAAAATTATGATGTTTTCTATGGCGTTATTTATAGTATATTTGTTCATTTCTCGTGTGATCTTTGATACTTAATTAAGTTAAATTGCTTATAGGTTCACTTGAAGACTCTAAAGACCCAAGCTCAAAAATCTATACACTTTGGGAGGAAAATACAAGAAAAGAAAGATTTCTAGCCAAAATTCAAGAAGTCCGCCGCACTTGTTACATTGTGCGCCGCACTTTCCTCTGAAGTTCAAACACCGCCGCACTTACAACATTGATGCGCTGAATTTTCCCAAAGATTGAAGGGAATTAAAGTAGTCTATTAATGCACACTGTAATTATTAACTCCTCAAAACCGTCGCAACTTCCCATTAAAAGTCATTATATTGCTATAGCATTAACTCACCAAAGTCCGAGCACCTTATTGTAAGTGCTGCACTTTTTTACATATTTTGCCTATAAATTGAGACAAAATTTCTCAAACAATTCATTCCTCTCACACCCATTTCCCACTACCTATCTCATTCTACACACACATATCCTTCCCCCTTTCACCAAAACACCAAGAAATACCTTTTCCCTTGAAGAAAAAGATCTAACGATCAAGAACGAAGAAGTTTTCTTACCTTGTTATTGAAATAATGGAAATTTATGTAATGAGTACTTTTGTTATGAACTCCTTAGCCATGAGAGCTAAATTATCATGACTACTAGGAGAAGTTAACGTAATGAATAAGTATGTGTGTGGTATGATCTTGACCGCTTTAATCCTAAGCTTATGTTGCAACCCTGTTATATCCCATCTTATCTATTTTTGATTATCAACTTAGATTATATAATCATATCGGTATAGGTCGAAAGACCCATTATGATTTATGTGGTTTTAAAGCTTTGTCTATGGTCTTTAACGTCTGTGCGAGTCAAAACAACAAATCCACCTTTCGTAAATTGATAAAACAAAATTAAACTTTGATATAACAGTACTGGATTTATTTGAGTGACACATTTGGTCTGGTTAACTAAATATAATTCTTAAGTTAACAAGTTGATTTGTAAAAACGTTTTCTGACGAGAAATCGTCTTTATAAATTAATGCCCCATCTTCGAGGTCAAATCATTTCCAACACTTATAAGTTATTTTTCAACTATCTGAGTAGTCAAAACTTTTATCATTGGTAAAGTAAAAATTATTTTCAAAATTGTTAAAGTCTATTTTCTTTCTGATTATTTGAACATACTCTTATCCCTGTGGACGATGGTCTACCTAAAAAATTATACTGCAATACGTGGGTATACTTTTACCCGTGTGTTTCTCTTATTATTATCGGTATTTTTCAAGTCTTAGAAATTTAAATCTTTGAGAACATCAAAGTTTTTGGCGCCGCTGCTGGGGATTTCTTAGCTGTTCTGTAGTCAAAATCTGGAAAATTTCTTTAACGCCCCCTCTTTTTCAAAAATCGCCGTACAGTTTTCTGGCAAACTGACCCAAACAATTTCTCTCTTGGATGCATACACGTGCTTCCAATTCTGAACTAGTTGAACCATTACTGAACCAGAAACGCTACTTTGAATCGAAGACTCGTTGATGAAAACAGAAGAGTTCCATATGATCAAAGAAATAATCCACCACAAACACCCGGGAGAATTGTCTACCCGCAGTTCTTAACCATCACTACTTACGTCACTTTCTTGATATTCTTTGAAATTACGATCCAATAGATGATGAACCCATGTGGGCTACTGACCATGTTGTTGCTCCGACACCTGGTTCCGCAATCACTATTCCTGAAACCGCAAACGAATTTGCTATCAAAGGTAACCACTTGACCCTTGTCAAAGGAAACCAATTCGATGGTAGAACCAAAACGATCCTCATAAACACATTTACGAATTCCTGGAATCTGCGATATGTTCAAATACAAAGATATCTTGAGAATGAAGTCGTTTCGCCTAATGATGTTCCCCCTATCCCTTTACTAGGGAAGCAAAAACATGGTTGGATGAACTCAACGAAGGAACTATCGAAACATGGGATGAACTTCGAACCGCTTTCATTAGACGTTTCTTTCCCCCAGCTCTTTTCGACCGACTCCTCAGAGAAATCCGAGCTTTCTCTCAACACAAAAACGAATCCCTAACCGACGCTTGGCTTCGTAAGAAGGAAATGCTCCGAAACTGTCATGGTCACAATATGTCCAAAGGCAACATTATCAAAATATTTTATCACAGTCTAAGCGAAATAACCCAAGAAGTTCTAAACGCTACAGCTGGTGGTATTTTCTTTTATAAAACACCAAATCAAGCTTATGAGCTCCTCAAAGATAAAGTCTTACTCAAGCTCGACTGGGGTAAAAATCAAAAGAACAAATCATATCTTAAGAAAACCGTTGCTTTAGCGATGAATTGGTGCCAGTAATTCTAAATTACTGCAAAATTATGTGCCGATTGGATGTTCATGGACCCTTGAAAATGGATGCTATAGGTATATCATCTTCATCTGGTTTTGTTTTTTCATATATTAACTAACAGTACAAAATTATGGCCCGAATGGATGTCATGACCCTGAAAATGGCCCGAATGGATGCCCGAATGGGTGTCATGACCCTATAGGTAATTCTAATACTGACAATTATCGCGATTTGAGTCTCGTCGCGGTAATCACGTTAAAGAACTCAAAAACACGATAATAAAACAAAACCAGATTGAAGATGACTATACCTTTATATCCCAAGAGGAAAAGAAGCCTAAATTCATGCAAACTTTTCGTAATACTCGTTTTTACAATGATTACCGCGACCGAGACTCAAACCGCTATAATTGACGTTCAAACGAACGAAGTAGTTACAATCGAGACAACTATCGATCCAATACCGATGATAAACCATACGATCTTCAGAAACAATTCAACAATTTTATGAAATCTCAGCAATCAACCAACGCTTTCGTCAAAGAAACATTCATGGATCTTAAAACTCAACTCGAAACCGTTGCCAAAAATCATCAAGCTTCAATTCAAAATCTTGAAACCAAGTTCGATAGACTTGCTGACAAGTAATCTGGCCGAACATCTGGATCTCTTCCTAGTAACACTCAACCAAACCCAAAAGGACACAATTCCAAAGCCTACCAACCACCACAATCTTGCAATGAGCATGTGAATGTCGTATTCACAAGAAGTGGTAAATCCTACAACTCACCAGTTAACCCAATGATCAACAAACCAATTCTGAAACTCCTATCAACTTCGATAGCGATGATGAAAATGAAGAACCCACACCACAACCAAAAACTCAAAATCCAAAACCAGTCAAGGAAACTCCATTACCCAAACCATATAAACCAAAAATTCTGTATCCTCAACGTCTAAGGAAAGAGAAAATGGAAGCTCAATACGGAAAATTTCTCGACGTAATCCGTGCAGTTCGAATCAATGTACCTCTTATCGATGTCTTAGCCAGAATGCCTAATTATGGAAAATTTCTCAAGGAACTCATAAGCAACAAACATAAGATCGAACAAATCTCTGCCGCTTTCTTAAGCGACGAAAGTTCAGCAATGATCCAAAACATGTTCCCACCTAAACCGTGAGACCTTTGGAGGTTTTTTTATTCATGTATTTCCACAAAACTTTCTCCTGTATGCCTTAGAAGCCTTGGGGTTAGCTATTACCTTATGCCATATTCCTAATACTGCAAATTATCTCTCGAAAGTCTTAAACCTACCAAAATGAGCGTAAGATTAGACGATAGATCATTCCAATACCCTGTTGGAATAGCTGAAAATATGCTCGTTGAAGTTGGTAAATTCACCTTTCTGCTGTTTTCGTTATTATCGATATGGTAAGAATTTTGTTTAAGTTCCCTCATTTTGGACGACCCCTTTCTTCAAAAATGCTGATGCAGTAATTCGAGTTAAACAGAAACAACTCAACCTTGGAGTTGGAACTGAACGAATGATTTTCAATATCAATTCTACAATGAAACACTCCTATTCAAATGATGATACCTGTTTCAGTATCGATGTCATCGATGAAATCTTAGAAGAAGATTTCGATGCTCTGCTAGATGAAGGTAGTAAAATTATTCATTCCATCGAAGGAACCCTTCTCGAAGAAGAAATCTTTGCTGAATTTGATGAATTCATGGCAATGACTGCTGATAAAAACTCTGATTATAAAATCAAAACATCTATCGAAGAACCTCCTACGGATCTCAAACTTAAACCCCTTCCTGATAATCTAGAATATGTATTTCTGGAAGAACCCTCTTTTCTTCCTGTTATCATATCATCTCAGCTATCCAAAGAAAAGAAGAACAGACTCATATCCGTCCCTAAAAAACACAAGCAAGCCTTCGCTTGGAAAACAACAGATATTCCTGGTATTTGCCCCTCATTCTGCAAACACAAGATACAACTTCTGGATGATAAGAAACTTGTTTGTCCAAAACAAAGAAGGTGAAACCGAACATGCAAGAAGTTGTCAAAAAAGAAAGAAATTATGAATTCTTGGTGATACCCGTATAATAAAATATAAACTTATCAATTGCGATAGTCATTGGGTTAGTCCTATCCACTGTGTACCAAAGAAAGGTGGTATTACAGTTGTCACCAACAAAAATGATGAACTTGTTCCAACCAGAACCATTACGGGTTGGCGAGTATGCATCGATTATCGTAAACTCAATGAAGCAACCGCAAAAGATCACTTTCCCTTACCTTTTATGGATCAAATGCTAGAAAGACTAGCAGGAAATAAATACTTCTGTTTCCTCGATGGTTTTTCTGAGTATTTTCAAATTCCTATCGATCCTAATGACCAAGAAAAAACAACATTCACATGTCCTTTCGGCACATACGCTTATAGGCGAATGCCTTTCGGTTTATGTAATGCTCCTGTCACATTTCAAAGATGCATGTTGGCAATATTTCACGATATGATTGAAGAATCCGTCGAAGTATTCATAGACGATTTCTCTGTCTTTGGAAACTCTTTCGACACATGCCTAAACAACCTTGATAAAATGCTCCAACATTGTAAAGACGCTCATCTCGTTCTAAACTGGGAAAAATGTCACTTTATGGTCAAAGAAGGAATTATGCTCGGACACAAGGTGTCCAGCGCAGGACTTGAAGTTGACAAAGCAAAAATCGATGTAATCTCAAAACTTCCACCCCCTACTAATATTAAAGGTATTAGAAGCTTTCTCGGACATGCCGGTTTTTATCGACGTTTCATTAAAGACTTCTCAAAAATTGCTCGACCTCTAACTAAACTACTTGAAAAAGACACTCCATTTGAATTCAATGATGAATGTCAAAAAGCATTTGGATTATTGAAAGAGAGACTCGCATGTGCTCCTGTGATCGTAAGCCCAAACTGGAATCGTTTGTTTGAACTTATGTGTGATGCAAGTGATTTCGCTGTAGGAGCCATCTTAGGCCAAAAAGATGGTAAAAACTTTCACCCAATCTACTTTGCAAGCAAAACCCTTAACTCTGCTCAACAAAAATACACAGTAACCGATAAAGAACTTAGGGCTGTAGTTTTTGCATTTGATAAATTCAGATCCTATCTTATTCTCTCAAAAACTATTGTTCATACCGATCATTCAGCTCTAAGGCACTTATTCAAAAAGCAAGATGCTAAACCATGCCTTATCCGATGGATCTTACTTCTACAAGAATTTGACATAGAAATCAAAGATAGAAAAGGTACCAAAAATCGTCTGCCAGCTGATCACTTATCCCGACTTGAAAATGATGAAACAAGCGATGATAATGAAGTCGATGATAACTTTCCCGGAGAAACTCTTATGGAAATCAACACCAAAAACGAACCATGGTTCGCAGACTTTGTAAACTACCTAGTCGGTAATATTATACCAAAAGGGATGACGTATCAACAAAAGAATAATTTTTTCTATGACCTCAAACACTACTTTTGGGAAGAACCCTACCTTTTTAAAGTATGTTCCGATGGTATAATCAGACGTTGTACATCTGGACCAGAAACCCGAACCATTTTAGATCAATGTCAGCACGGACCAACCGGTGGACATTATGGACCAAACATAATTGCTAAAAAGGTCATTGATTCAGGATTTTACTGGCCAACAATCATCAAAGAAGCTCATACTCTAGTCCGCTTATGTGATGAGATGCCCTTAAACAACATTCAAGTGTGTGAAATTTTCAACATATGAGGTATCGACTTTATGGGACCGTTCCCGAAATCATATAAGTTTGAATACATTCTAGTCGCCGTAGATTATGTATCTAAATGGGTCGAAGCTCATGCGTAACAACCAATGACGCCGTGTAGTAATTTCACCTTTCTGAAGATGAAACTATTCTGACTGTTTTTGAATGCCTATAAAGCTCTATTCAGCGACAGAGTTTTGGTACAATTTTCTGTAACTTAATATGGAAATAAACCATGAAAAGGATATGGAGTTAATCATCCGTTTCTCTACATTTATTATCACCCTCAAACTAGTGGTCAAGTGAAAAACACGATCATGGCTCTTTAAAAGAATTCTTGAATAAAATGGTTAACAGACATTTCTGCTATTTTTTTTTGTCGGTCATGAAAACTTGAGGGATGCTTCTGTGGGCTTTTCATAACTGCTACAAACATCCTACGTTACCACACCCATACAACTCATATATGAAAAAACTGCACTTACGCATTTGATAATTGAACACCGTGCATACTGGCATGAAAAATTGCAACCCAGATTCATCGCTGCTGGTGAAAAAAGAATGTTTCAGTTACACGAGTTAGATGAACTTAGACACCAAGATTATGAAAACTCTCGTCTATACTAGGAAAGAACCAAATTCTGGCACGACAGAAAACTAAGAATAAGAAAGGAATTCAAGCAAGGAAACAAGGTCTTACTCTTTCACTCAAAATACAAATTTAAGCAACCAAAACTCAGATCTCGATGGTTAGGACCTTATGTAGTAAAAAATCAATATCCATCCGGATATGTTGAACTTTATGAAAAGATGGAAAAGACATTTCATAGTCAATGAACACCGATCAATTATGACTCGGAAGAAGATAATGACCCAAGGGAAGCAGTCACTCCCTTTTTCCCAAACAAATGAATCCTGAAAATACGAGTCTAGCTAACGACTCTCTTAAAAATTAAGCGCTTCTCGGGAGGCATCCCGTGCTTTCACTTAAGTGTGGAGGAGTCCCTCCTCCATTCTTCTATCTTTTATTTATTTTCTAAAAAAATCATCAACAAAAATATTTTCTTTTTGTGTGCTTTTTGTATATTTACTCTTATGCAGGTAATTTAGCTCGAAGATATGGAAAATTTCGACGTATGCTAAAAAGACAGCTCTACCGCAGCTATGCATTTCTCTATACCCCGGGAAGTACCGTTTTTCTTTAATTTTCCCTATTTTATCTCTATTATCAGTTATCACATTGAAGGCAATGTTCAACTTAAGTGTGGAGGGGAGCCAAATAGGAAAAATTAATCATATCCCTCTATGTTTGCCCTATTTAAAATTTATTTTCCAAACTAATATTTCATAAAAGAAAAAAATCTTAACTATACGCTTTCAAAATTAAAAAATGCTCTTAGTAAGGCAAGTCCAACCGGATTGACATTATAGCTAGCACACCCCAGTCCACTAAATTATGAGAATCTAAGACTTAAAAATAATCGGGTATCCACCTTTGGTACCTAAGATAATTGATGCCTTTAGCTTGTTAGAGTTAAGGTTTGATTGCAGTCATATGTGTCTATTCCGTCGTTACGGATGTGTACGTATGGTCTTTGTCGCCTTTTCTGGAACATTGGTATTGGTTGAAAATTATGTTTGAGAGAGCCGGTAATTTAGAAGCTCTAGAACTTGTATTTAATCATCATTTAACTTAGGACCGGAAGCTATCACTAACCTAGTGTTTCTCACAAGTTCTTATTCTCGCAAGCGCTCTGTATAAAGTTATGTTGCTGAAATATTTGAAAGTCAAGAGAAGAAGCTCTGTCAAAAAAAAGAAGTTATGCTATAGCAGTTCAAAAGAAATAAAGGCTTCTGTTTGGCGCATGAAGATTGAATACTCTCTAGTACCCAAGTTCCGCCCTTTGGTCAGGTTTATGTGTTAAATACAAGCCTATGGTAGCTGTCTAGATTATGTCTGTGCAAATTGAGTGTTCTTCTAAAAAAAATCATATAAACCCTATCTCAGATTGGTGAGTGAATTTAAAATCAAAAATATCCTATGTGATGGTGCTATGTTAAATGTCTAGCCCTGGAATAAGTTATCTAATATGCCAAATAAAAAAAAACTCTTATCCAATTTTCTCCACGTCACGATAAATGAATTTATTTTCTCGCTTCTATTGCTTGAGGGCAAGCAATAGTAAGTGTGGAGGGATTTGATAACGTTCTATATTTTTTTTATGTTTCTATGCGTTTATTTATGTTTATTTTATCATTTCTCGTGAACTTTTGGTACTTAATCAAGCTTAAATTGCTTATAAGTTCACTTGAAGACTCTAAAGACTCAAGCTCAAAGATCTACATACTTTGGAAGGCGAATACAAGAAAAGAAAAATTTCTATTTAAAAGTTTAAAAAGTTCGCCGCACTTTCTACATTTTTTTTTTTCCTATACAAGTTCGCCGCCACTTCCTATGATGCCTTAAAACCGGAGACCTATATCTTTGTTCGCCACACTTTTCCCGAAGTCAAAATAATTAAAGTCTAATAAATGCACCTGCATTAACTCACCAAAACCACCACACTTATTTGTAAGTGCGCCGCACTTCTAGTCAAAACATTAAATGTACATGCTATTAACTCCTCTCAATTGTGCGCCCGCACTTAATTCCAAAACCGGCGCACTTTTTCTAAATTTTAGCCTATAAATAGAGGATGATTTTTGCATTCCAAATCATCCCACACACAATCATTCTCACTACTCCACACATACACACACTTCCCTACTACTAACCAAAACACCTAGAAACACCTCCTCTCTTGAAGAAAAATATCTAACGATCAAGAACGAAGAAGTTTTCTTACTAGTTGTTGAAATTATGGAAGTTAATCTAAAGTATGATTTTGTTATGAACTCCTTAGCCATGAAAGGCTAAATCTCTCATGACTACTCGGTGAAGTTACGATAATGAATAAGCGTTTGGTATAATCTTAATTATCTTAATCTTAAGCTTATATTGCAACCCTTGGTTATTATTTATACTTCATTTAATTTGCTTATCAACCTAGATTATATAATCATATCGATATAGGTCAAAAGACCCGTTATGATCTATGTGGTTTTAAAGATTTGTCTATGGTCTTTAACGTCTGTGCTGAGAAATCCACTTTCGTAAACTGATAAACAAAATAAGCTTTGATATAACAGTAACTGGATTATTTGAGTGACACATTTGGTCTAGTTAACTAAATATAAGTCTTAAGTTAAAACAAGTTGATTTGTGAAAATGTTTTCTGATGAGAAATCGCCTTTATAAATTAATGCCCCACTCTCATGGTCAAATCATTTCAAACACTTATAAATTATTTTCAACTATCCGAGTAGTCATCTTTATTATCACTGGTAAAACTAAAGTTACTTTCAAAATAGTTAAAGTCTATTCTCTTGCTGATTATTTGAACACTACTCTAATCCCTGTGGAACGACCTGGTCTTACCTAAAAAGATTATACTACATACGTGGGTTATACTTTTACCCGTGTGTTTCCCATAATTAATCGGTATTTTCAGTCTTATAAATTTAAATCTTTTGAAACACATCAAGGAAGGAAGTGTTGAACACACAATTTTAAAAGATACCACAAGTATTTGACATTTAAGCAATTGAAAATTTGTGTTCAACAATTTTGAAAAAAACTATAAGAAGATTTCTCTTCTTTTCTTAGAGTAAGCGCACTGAAGCGTACACTTCTCTATGACATTTGGGTCCGGGTTACAGTTTGAAGTAACTGTAAGGCATTGAGAAAATAATAAATTAACATGTTTTGATCTCTTGCTCGAACTTCATTTACACACCCGTGTCAATGTTAATCGACATTTCTAGGTACGTAAATGTTATCGATTCCAAGAGACACGTCGAGAAGATTCTTTTTGGAAAATTTTAAATTTTTTTGATTTTGTATTTTCTTTTTCCTTGGTTTTATAGTTTTGTATTTTATTTTTCTTGGTTTTATATTTTTGAATTTTTGTTTTTAAAAAATATGTACAAGTCGATGTTTGATCTAAATCAAGCAGATTCATTTGCCAGATGCTCCAGTTTTGTTAGAGTCAAACATCTCATACCGAGTCGTCTGACGAGGTACTAAAACCTATCTTGCGACAGAGTTTAGTAAACATGTCAGCTAACTTGTATTTAGTTCCGACAAAGAATAATTTAACAATGCCCCTTTTAACCTGCCCCTTAATAAAGTGATATCTGACATCAATGTATTTGGTGCGGGAGTGCTGAACTGGGTAGCACGGGATGGCTATGGCTGCCTTTGAGTCACAATACATTGGTATTTTGTCAAAGTGGAAGCCATAATCTTTGAGCCGAGTTCTCATCCAGAGGACTTGAGTACAACACGCAGATAGAGACACATACTCGGCTTCGGTTATTGACATTAAAGTGCAGTCCTTCTTTTTGGATGACCAATCAACGAGATTATCACCTCTTAGAAATTATATTCCGCCAGAAGTACTTTTTCGTGTATCAAGACAACCTACGTGATTAGAGTCTAAAAAACCAGTTAGTTCAAAATCGGTGTCCTTTGGATACCAGAGTCCCATGTGAATGGTATTCTTGAGGTACCAAAAGATCCGTTTAACCTCCTTGAGGTTCTTTTCAGTTGGTCTTGCTTGATAACTGATGAGGTGTCATTTTATGCACTTTTTCAGGGTCATTTAACCCCCTAAATCATGCAAATATGACCAAAATATGTGCTTAATCGTTTCTTTTTGTGTTTTTAACATTTGGAAAACTCTTGGAGGAAATACACGTGACTTGAACTCAATTTGGGAAGAAACAGGACAATATTATAACTTTACACAAAGTGGTTTCAAGAATGCACGTACAGTGCCTGGAGACGGCGTCGCAATTCATAGCGACGCCGTTTGAATTTACAAGAGACAGCGTCAGAAGTTTTGTGATGGCGTCAGAACGTAGCCGACTTAAAGAAACCTTAAGAAGATTATGTGGAAACTAGAAGGGGGGGGGGTTGAATAGTTTACTACTTTTTAAATTAATGTAACATTTGTATATAAAAAGTTAGATATGATTTTATGTTATCTTAATGTACACACAATATGAACAATCTAGTTAAATAAATAAACGACAATAAGTAATAATGTAAATTTGTAAGTGATGTTTGCTTAAACATACATCATTTTAGCCCCGAAAAACACTATAAAATAGACTAATAACCATAAAATATGTGAAATTATATTGCAAATATGTTTGGTATGTGTTTTTAAGTCTTGCAGGTACAAATGATTGAAAACAAAGCACAAACAGTGATTTTTGGTAAGTTTTGATGACGTTTTCACGTTTATCGAGATTCAATCGAGGTCGTATAAATTCTCCGAGCACACCATTGGAAAGAGAATGGAATTTCAAGTCCAACGGATCCGGCCCCGCTCGAAGACTCAACCAGGGTCACCTTGAACGGGCCGTCCGAAGCTAAACTTGTTCATGTATAGAAGCCCAACCCAAATGAGCCTTATGAAGACCCATTTGCATCATGTTAACCAAATGAGGCCCTAGCACAGTTGGTTATCAAAGTGGTGTGTGGTGTGTTTGCAAATGGTCCAGCCCGGGTTCGAGTCCAATTGGTGCACATTTTTTGATTTATTCCTGATTCCATGTCAGCCGACCAACTCATCCCATGGCTGGCCAATTTTGCGATGCCACGGGGTGGCAACACGTGATCCAAAGGTGTCCACGTCAGTATGAAGGTACATGGCATTTATGGAAATTAATTTCCAATAATTGGCAATGATTGGCACACATTAACCATGGCGTTAGATCCGGGTTTGCATTTGTGGCCGTGGTTGCATTTAATGAGCTGTTAAAGGGATGAAACTATTATTTTGCCCTCCAGTTGTAGCTATATATTGAAGGCTCCTGATCCACTTTTGGGGGATTATTCAATTACTTTTCTTTGTTTCTTTACATTTCAAGTCATTAGCTAGAGTGAGTATTAAGTAGAGTAGGAATAGTTAAGCTTATTTGATGTTTCGGCTTATTGGAAAAGCTTTTAGCTTATTTGATCTACCTATTGTATTGGCTTATTTTGATTAATAACGATGCTTTTTGGTAAAGGTTGGTGTTATTTTTAGCTTATTTTCTTATGCTTATTCTCTCATCTCTCTTCCTTTCTTTTTAGCTTATTTGTTAATAAGCTCTTGTTAGCTTATTTATTTTTAGATCTTAAGCTTATATTCGAATAAGCTCTTTATAGCTTATTTCATCTAAGCTTATTTTGTATTCATGTTTGTTTAAAGCTTTTCGTGTAGGCTTATATTAGCTTATTTTGATTACTTATTTTTTTTATTCTAGCTTATTGTTATAGATCCAATCCTTAAATATACCCGTCTCTCGTTCACTTTTTGGAGTTGAACACCTTAGTTTCAGGTGGATTTGGATCTATTATTTTTAGCTTATTTTCCAAGTTTGTCTTTTTATTATTTTTTAGCTTAAAGTTTGTAGCTTTTCATATTAGCTTGTTGGTTTATTAGATCTAATCCTTAATTATACCCGATTCTCGTTCGCTTTTCGGAGTAGAACACCTTGGTTTCGGGTGGATTTAGATCTAAAGTTTTCATTTTTATTAGCTTATTCTCTTTAGAATAATTTATAGCTTATTAATATATATTGTTTATCATAACCTTGTTTGTTTTAATGTTGATAAAATCGATCTAACACTTAGGCGAGGAGCTTATGGGTCTTATAAGTTTATTTTACTATTAAAGTTTTAAGCTTTTTAAGATTTTACTTAGCTAATTAGTGAATAAAGCTCAAAACTTTACTAGCTAATTAGTTATTTAGAACCTAATAAAGTTATAAATTTAGTGGTTAATTAAGTTTATAAGACCAGGTGGTTTAAATTCGTCTCCATTTTCTTTAATCGGGTTCTTCTTTCTTTTCTCTTTCACTCCTTAGTAGTTATAGTTTATTAGCTAGCTTAAAAATATTTATGCTTATTAATTTGATGTTTGCTAGTTTAGTTGCTATGCTTAGTGAGTAGATTTTTATATGCTTGTTAAGTGATTTGTGATTAGTAAATTAAGTGTGAAATTAAAAAGGGATTATTGATTAATAATTTTCGGATTATTTAGATTTCTTATTTGATTATTTCGAAGGGCAAAATCCGAAGAAATAATCAAACATCAAATCTAGTAATTAATACCAATATAAGATATCGTTTTCAAAATAAACCAATGTTGTAAGAAAATAATATTTTTACGGGTACTAATTCGTCATATAAAACCATTTTTCACTCTTAATGAACTTTTCGCCTCACTTGACAAGCATATTCGTTTATTATATCTTTTAGATCTCTTAGCTTAATTTTGTTAGTTTAATTAAATTAGTATAATTTTTAGTATCTTTAATTTTGAAATTAGTTTAAAAATTAAAAACCAACCAAAAGATAATCAAGCATCAAACAAAAAACATTAACGTAAATCTCAATTCAATTCTCACCGTCCGGAAGATTAATTATTACTTTTCCTAAAGTAATTTTTACATCGAACGGGAAATACTTATTATATTACTCGACACGCTTTTGACGGTTATCAAAATGGCGCCGCTGCCGGGGATAGTTGCACGATTTTTGCGTTGGTGTTTCGAGTTAGTGCCTTTGTGATCATTTCACTTGAATTCTGATTTTTGTAAAAGTTTATTTTCGCCAATATATTTTTTTTAAATACAAAAATATTTTCCATTTCGACTTTATTTTTATTATTTTCTATTATCTATATAAAATCAAAAACTATTTTACATTTCTACTTTTTTTAAATATACATATAAAAAGTTTCAAAAATATTCTCCTTTATCCTCTTATTTCATTTAATTTTTATCTTCTCTACCCTCTTATTCGTTTAATTCTTTATCGTTATGGAAGCTCTACAAATGGCTTTCGCGGAGTTGGCCCGTATTGTGGAATGATATATTGCTCAGCATGTAGACGTGGTAGTTAACACCCATTTACTTATAAAGGCTTAGTTATAGGTTGATGTTTTACCTCTAAGAAGTTAAATGGGTACATTCAGAAAATATAATCTAAATGATTAGATGTTTTAAATATATATTATTCTACCGAGTTTGCCACAGCAATTATACTGTTATGAGTACTGTAGAGGTCAACATGATAGTTCTGATTGTCAAACTAGGAACCCACCTGTCTATGAGCTAATCCGAGTAACAATTATGACTTTTCGTCTTTTGACCAACCTCCACAGTACCATATTGATGATTCACAGCAGTTCTACTGTTGTGAGGTCTGTGGAGGTCCGCACTTTAGTTCAAATTGTCAAACTAGGAACCTGGTTTTCTATGAACCCATATCTTATAACAATTTTGACTCATCTGGTTTCAACCAACCTCCACAGTACCCTATTGTTAATACGCCTCTTCATGAGATGAATCTCCATGAGCTTAGTATGATGATGAATCTTGGTACTCCTACCCCTGAGCCTCTAGTTAATTATTTTGTTTATGAGGAGAGCAATGATGATATTAAGGTGACTCCTGCATACACACCATTGCTACCATTCTTGACTACCATGGAACCTGCAAACACCCTCTTAATGGGGGATGAGGTTATTAGCACTACTCCCGCAAGGGGAAATGACGAATTCATAATGTCTAGTGTTGATTATCTTTTCCTAATCCCAAGGGAGTCTGAGGTGACATTGAATAGTAATTTAGAGTGTGATATGCCTGTTAATACACCTTTGCCCACCAGTGATGTTAGGGAAAAAAATTTGATATCAATTCTCCTTTAGGAGAATATATAGTCGACTTTTTTTATAGAGAACGAGGATATAGTTGACTTACCTAGACATTTGGTTAAGCAACTTTTTAGTCATTTAGTCAAAAAACTAAGTTCTACTAAAAGAATGTCCGATGAGCCTTTAGGTGATGATTCAAAACCTAGATCTTATGATGTGACTTTCTCAAACCCTTTCTTCGACTTTAATGATGATTATACCTTATGTAATGATAATCCGCTTTTTGATGAGGAGTTTGAGGACATTAGTAGCCTAGACCCTCCTAAGTCAGCACCATTGAATTATGAACCTTTAGGTAATTCTGATTCGATGTCTAGATCAATTGAGACTAGTGACCTTATATTGGAGGAGCTCACCGCTAAGATCGGCTTAGACGATTCAATTCCACCTAAAATTGATGATGCGTATTACGATTCAGAGGGAGACATTCTATTTTTGGAACATCTGCTTATCGAAGAGACATTCTCCGATCCCACTCTTGCTGCAGTGTCTAACCTAAAACGTCCACCCTACTTGTTACACCACTTCCCGATTCTAAGGAAATTTCTTTACGGGGAGTGGAAAGATTTGATCTTTTTTTTCTTCCTTAGACACAAAGTCGGGAGGGGAAGGATACTGGGTGAGATGGAGACACCCGCCTGTCTTTCGTGCTTTATCATCCATATGCATCGCCCCGTCCTGCTGCATACATCGAAGGAGGTGATGTATCGCTATTACCATCCTCACCTCACATCGGGTGATGGATTTGACCCTGAAATTAAAAGTAAGTAACACTAAAGTCAAGTTAGAGACTCGAACAAAAACAAGCGCTTCTCAAGAGGCAACCCGTGTTATCCTGAATATCAAATAAGTAGCTTGCTACATTAGGTTTATTTCATAGTAGTTGATAGTAGTAATGAATAAGTGTGGGGGTGTTTCTCTCCATGTTGTGTTTTGTGGTACCCGTTTTGCTTGCAGATTTCCCTATGATCGAAAACCTTCGTGCTTGTTTTCAATCTTCTAATCACTCGGTATTCGATCATTTTCATGATTTTATCTTGGGAAATCCTCAATCCTGATCATATATATATATCTGATTTTGTTTTCTCTTTCACACTTAGAATTTTAAGCATTTGCTTTTTTTGTCCTTAAGTGTGAGGGTGGCACCCGACATTTTTAAACATTGAGGCCAATGTTCAGTTCTAAGTGTGGGGGGGATTTCTGTCGAAATAATCATACTTGTGCCTGTCTGTGCCCCTTGCAACCCTGTTTTTAACCAATATATTGTATTATTTTGAAGAAAAAAAAATAATATATAATAAAAATGTAGAAATAAATAGGTCGTAGGCTAAAACTAGGGATATTTTAGACTTGACCGAGTTTTGCACTCTAGCTTTCCCCTTAACTTTCGAGACTAAGCGTTTGCAAGACTTTAAAATTTTTGCAAAGAACGAAAAATGACAGATTTGAACATAAGTTAGATGCTAAGCGTGGAGTAGTTGGATCTTTTTAGAGCTCATAGAGGTTAATTTTAACTTTTTTCTCCCATCAGCTTAAAAACTACAAAAATAATAATTTATGATAAATAAAGTTGCTTGGTTTTTACGATTCTTAGTTTTTAATCCCTTCGTAGAGATTCCTTCTGATGAAAGTAAGGTACACATCGAGGTTCTGTCAATGTTGTGGGGAAATAGGTTACCGATTCTTAACGGCTCGCTCCCGTTGTCTAGGTAGTTAAAATACCACGAGACTTGGAATTTGGCTATAAAAAAATAATAAATAATAATGTGATAAACCAAAGCCGAAATAAGACCACTATTTTATGTCGGTTCGCTCCCGATGTTGCAGTCGTTTAAAGGGTGGAGGTAACAATAATAATAATGATAATCCGAGACTGATAAAAGTTTACTATTTCCTGACAGTTCGCTCCCGTTGACTCAGCCTTTAAAAAGTCGAGGAAATTTCTAAGGTCGAAATAAGACTATTTTTTCTTGTCGGTTCGCTCCCGATGTTGCAGTTGTTTAAAGGACCGAGGGCTAATATTGTTGCATTAATAATTAAAATAAAGCTAAATTTTGACTCCAGGATTATCTAAATAAAGCCTCCATCTCTAGACTTGTAGTTGAGTTGTTTCGGATAAAATAAAAAGGATAACCCCTAAATCATGTGAAATTAGAACCTTAATGTGGACCTTATTCTCAGCAAATCGTCTCTTTAGGAAAGGATTTCAAGCTAATTATGGTTTCAACCGGTCTCCTTTATAATAATAAAGCCATAATATATTTAAATAAGTGATCTCATTTCACATTGTATTATCTAAATAAAATCATTAAAGGATTTGGAAATAATAGGAGCGAAAAGTTGGCTTACGCCTACACAATTATCATTTATGAGTAGCGTTAGCATCTAATTTTATATTTAGCAGTGATTTCATTTTAAGCTTTGTTCAGGGATAGTGAAAATCAAGGATGACAAACTCCCGTTCTTTAAGCCTTTTAAATAATTTTATATTATCTTAGTTTTTTATCTATTATTGAATAAGCGGTTAAAATGTGGGCGCTTTAGAAACAAATGATTTTAAACTCTTTTAATGAATCTTTTCTGTTCTTGTTTGATGTGAGAGGTTATTAAGTTAAGGGGGTTAAATTATTTCTTTTCGTGTGTGTATTATAAACATTGTGTGTTGGACCAGCAATGGCTAAGTGTAGGAGAATTTGATGTGTGCTTAAACACATATTATTTACACATCGTAAAACACTATAAATCAGACTAATAACCATAAAATATGATAAAATATATTGAAAATATGTTTGTATTGTGTTATCATGTCTTACAGGTACAAAGGATTGTAAACAAAACAAAAAACAGTAATTTTTGGGTGACTTTCGACGACGTTTTCATGTTTATCGAGATTCAAACGAACCCGGGAAAATTCCCCGAGGACTCCATTGGAAAGAGCACGAAATTACAAATCCAACGGTACCTTCCTTTATTTGTGAACCGGTCCAAGTAACCTTAAAAGGACCGGTTCAAAATCTATTATTAAACCCTTTAGTAATCTGTCAGGCCAAAAAAAGAAGGAATAAAAGTAAAATGGTAGGGATTATTAACAAGTCCAGTGGTAGTGGCGTTTGTTGTGATGCTGCAGGTATCGGGTTCGAGTCTCATGTGAAGCTAATTTTTGATTTATCTCCAGCGAGCCACGTCAGCCAACATGTCACACATCTAGGCCAGTCTTACGTCGCCACGTATACACAAACAGCTATCAGTACGAGGTATTATCACGTGATCCAAGGCCTTTAATACCAATGATTAGGTGTGTAATGATTGGTCATTCTATATATATCTTGTGTTTTTGATCTGAGAAGTAACACGCCCGAACCCTTATTCGGCTGCGACCCAATTTGAAGGTGTTACACGAAATGAATTAAATACCCCCTCACATTGGGCTACATATACGAAGACCACACAGCAGCTGGAGGATTATTCTCTTCTCATTATTTTCTCTTATTTTTCACATAGTAGTAGGTTTAGATTTGGAGTAGGAGTAGCATAGTTTTAGCTTATTTAGTTTTCTTATTCTAAAAGCTTTTTAGCTTATTCTCACCTTATTGTTTTGGCTTATTTTAATGTATGAAGATGCTTTTTGGTAAAGGTTGGTTTTTATTAATGCTTATTTACTTTTTGCTTTTTTATGCTTATTCTTCTACTCCTTCTCTTTTGCTTATCTCCAAATAATCTCTCTTATAGCTTTTTTTTGAATCCGATCTCTTAAGCTTATATTCTAATAAGCTACTTCCATAGCTTATTTAGACTAGCATATTTTATATTGTTTTCGATTTAAAGCTTTTCGAGTAAGCTTATTTTAGCTTATTTTCGATTGCTTATTTTTCTAGCTTATTGTTGTTCATCCCAATAGAATATATCTTTAATCCCTTAGCTTGTGTAAGGTATAGTTATGCAAGATAAATCTAACACAACTATAGTAAAAACTTTGATTATGAATATCAAAGACTATGCGGAATCTAGTCAATGATACTAAGAAGAATTACAATAAAACAGTAATAAACAAAATCAATAACAAACAGTTTACTAAACTTTTAGCCTCAATATAAAACGAACACTCTTAATAGTGTTAGGGTTTACAAAACCTTGAAGCTACGAATAGATTAACAGAACAATGAAAAGATGATCATTATCTCTATGCCCTAGGACCTCCTTTTATACACCAAGGAGTCCTAGTTGATTTACAATATATTACAAAATTTTAGAATATTCACTAAGATTCTTTCTATAGATAACTCATACTTATCACGTAAGTATTCTTGTTCTCTAATCAACCATTATCTTTTTAGCAGTCTTAATCCTTGAGCAGTTGTAATCTTTTAGCAGTTGTAACCAGCAGCATTAACTTTTATTCCAGCAGTACTAACTGTGTACAAGCAGTAGTAACTACTTAGAATATTTTCTTCATTCTTCCTCAGTAGTACTAAGTTACACTAGCAGTACTAACTTTATGCTAACAGTTGTAACTTTACTCAAGCAGTATTAACATATACTAGCAATACTAAGTTACACTAACAGTAGTAACTTTTATACTAGCAGTATTAACTACTTGGTAGTATTTCTTCTAAGTCTCTGAGCAGTCTTAACTTCTATTAGCAGTAGTAATATATACTAGCAGTACTAACTACTTAGCATATTTTTCACTAATATCACTAACAGTACTAAGTTATGCTTAGCAGCAATAACTCTAACCTTAGCAGCAGTAACTTCTAAACAGCTTCAAAAAGTCTTTTAATCCCAACAATCCTCCCCTAAACTTGATGTTCATCTTTTAAATCTTCAAGTTTTTTGATTAAAAGCTTTATCTTTACTAGGAGGATGCATTCAAACACTTCTAGGATTCTTGAGCTGTTTTGTCATGAGCTTAAGAAGTTGATAGCACATTTCATTCCAATGGTCAGCTTGAAGCTTCTTGTTGAGCATTTCTGTGATTGTTGCAGGTGTAAGAGGATACTTTTTCTCTACCAGCATAAATATATGCAGATTTTGAAACCTCACAAAATGTACTCCACTTGAAGAAAATAGCTTCCAAACTGTCACTTTGTGTCCTTGTAGATTCCTCCATACTTCACTTTCTACATCAGGTTCAAACATCACTTTTAGATCACCACATAACACTCTTTCATATGGCTCCTCTGGTCTTGTTAACCCATGCTTAGCTTTAACCAACTTCCAGAGAGTTTCTAAGTCTTCTCTGTCAATACTCTGAAGCATCCGAATCATTGATGAGTACTTCTTTGAACTTCCATCAGCTCTTATGATTTGAAAGTATCCCATCTTTCCTTCTTTGATGATTTTCCAGTCAACAATGATTGAAGGCTTAGTGGCTAGAGGTATAGCATCAATTGCTACCTCATCATTAGGGACTATCTCCATATGCTTTTTCATCTCTGCTTCATCATCTACTTCAGCTTCTACATTCTCATCTAAATTCTGCTTCTTTAAATTTTCAGATTCAAGTTCTTCTCCTGCTCTTTTAGAACTTCCTTCTGTTCTTGTCTTACTGCCTTTCACCAACTCTGTATCCATGTCTACAAATGTGTTTACTCTTTTCATTTCTTTGTCAAATAACATCTGAATGTCCTCAAAGCTTTTGGTCTTCAATTGATTGTGCTTGTATCCAGCCATGTTCTTCAGATAAGTAGACATTGTATTTCTCTTTTGAGCCTTAGTTGGTGGTTTTCTTCTCTGCTCTTCTGCTCTAAGTCTTGCAAAATGCTTCTTCCTTTTATTTATGAGTTCCACAAACAATCTTGACTTTTCTTCAATAGTTAATTCTCCTTGATCTTCTGCCGGTAATCTTGCAGCTAGCTCATAATCTGCATCCATCATAACTTGAACATTATCCCATTCAGCAATGTTTGCATCTTCTTCTCTTTGTCTTGCAAGCTTCTCTTCTTCTTCCAATTCAGCATCTAATTGAGCTTGAAGTTTTTGAGCAACCTCCTTATCAAACATAATCTGATCTTTCTTCTTCAAAGGTTTTTCAGGCTCAACCATTTTTGCCTTGCCTTTGTCTTTAGCCTGTGGAAGTTGTGATGGTTGTGAAGGTGATGTTGTTGTTGTAAATTCACTTGGCTCTTGAACTACAACCCCTCTAGCCTTGGGTCTTGTAACAGCAGTTGTAGTTGTTGTAGCAGCAGTTGTAACAGCCTTGGGTTTAGCTGCTTTGATTTCTATTAAGGTCTGAGCCAGAGTCAACTCATCAACAGTTGTTGTTGTAGCACTGGCAGTAGTAACTTCAGCAGTACTAACTACCTTTTCAACCTCAACTTCCTGCTCATCTAAAACTCCTATATCAAACATTAAATTATCATCATTCCTCCCCTGAGTCTCATCAATCAATGTAACCTCTTTATCTGCATCAATATCAGTAATTTTCTTCCCACATTAGATTGTAATTTAGAGTATGATATGCCTGTTAATACACCTTTGCCCACCACTGATATTAGGGAAAAAATTTTGATATCAATTCTCCTCTAGGAGAATATGTAGTCGACTTTTTTTATAGATAACGAGGATATAGCTGACTTACCTAGACATTTGGTTAAGCAACTTTTTAGTCATTTAGTCAAAAAACTGAGTTCTACTAAAAGAATGTTCGATGATCCTTTAGGTGATGATTCAAAAACCAAGAACTTTTTTAAAAAAAATCTTCTCACATCTCACACCCTAACTATGAAACACACTGCCTGCACTTCATCACACTGCTTTAATTGCTACAATCCTTAATACGCATGTCCGTTGCCAGCCCTTTCCGGCACCACCAATAGCTCTGCACTCTCGCCCCCTCACGCTCCCCCCAGACCCAATCGTACATCAGAACCTTAAGGTAAAATAATTGCATGTTAATCATCTCGATCACTTAGACTAATAAATGAGGAAGCTCCCCACCGCACCTAATGGCTTCGACGATTACCATACCACCCACCCCTAAAATGATGGCTCATTCCTTTTCAGGGGAGACATTCTATTCTTGGACATCTGCTTATCGAAGAGGCCTTTCTTCGGGTCCACCTTTGCTAGTGTTACTCAAAAATCACCACCCCACCATCTCCTCTTGCCCTATCCAACACCCCAACTTCACTAGAATCACTGTCACGGACCACAAACAACATAATCATGTTAATATAACATTTGTACCTTAAATAAATAAAATAACCAAACCCATTTGCCGTTAGTTAAGACTGTCGGGTTATTGTTCTCCCAACCAAAATGTCAAATAATCATAAGCCATCGCCCACCTGCTCATTCTGCCATACTCAATAAGGAATTGTGATGAACTCCGCTATCTCCAACCTCACCTCAACATCCCGTCGTGATGGATTTCGACCTTGATATAAACAAGAAAAGTAACAACTAGAGTCTCACTAAGAGACCCTCCGAAACCAAAAAACCCAGCGCCTTCACCAGGTAGGCAACCCCGTCGATTAACACCACAGCAACTCACATCCCTCCCTCCCAACAAAGGATAGTCTCATCCTCACATTAGAGCTAAATTTCACCACTAGCTAGCTCTCCCTTATAGCTTGTTACCTGCAATATGTGATGGGTGTGATTCTCTCCATGTTGTGTTTTGTGGTTCCCGTTTTGCTTGTAGATTTCCCTATGATCGAAAACCTTCGTGCTTGTTTTCAATCCTCTAATCACTCGGTATCCGATCATTTTCATGATTTTATCTTGGGAAATCCTCAATCCTAATCATATATTTATCTGATTTTGTTTTCCCTTTCACACTTAGAATTTTAAGCATTTGCCTATTTTCGTCCTTAAGTATGGGGGTGGCACCCGACATTATTAAACATTGAGGCCAATATTTAGTTCTAAGTGTGGGGGGGATTTCTGTCAAAATGATCATACCTGTGCCAGTTTGTGCCCCTTGCAACCCCGTTTTTAACCAACATATTGTATTATTTTGAAAAAAAAAATTATAATATATAATAAAAATGTAGAAATAAGTAGGTCGTAGGCTAGAACTAGGAAGATTTTTGACTTGATCGAGTTTTGCACTATAGCTTTCCCCTTAACTTTCGAGACTAAGCGTTTGCAAGACTTTAAATTTTTTGCAAAGAACGAAAAATGATAGGTTTGAATATAAGTTAGATGCTAAGCATGGAGTAGTTGGATCTCTTTAGAGCTCATAGAGGTTAATTTTGACTTTTTGCTCCCATCAGCTTAAAAACTACAAAAATAATATTTTGCAATAAATAAAGTTGCTTGGTTTTTATGATTCTTAGTTTTTAATCCCTTCGTAGAGATTCCTTCTTATGAATGTAAGGTACACATCGAGGTTCTGCCAATGTTGTGGGGAAATAGGCTACTGATTCTTAACGGCTCGCTCCCATTGTCTAGGTAGTTAACATACCACGGGACTTGGAATTTGGCTATAAAAAAATAATAAATAATAATGTGATAAACCAAAGCCGAAATAAGACCACTGTTTTACGTCGATTCGCTCCTGTTGTTGCAGTCGTTTAAAGGGTGGAGGTAACAATAATAATAATGATAATTCGAGACTGATAAAAGTTTGTTGTTTCCTGACGGTTCGCTCCCGTTGACTCAGCCTTCAAAAAGTCGAGGAAATTTCTGAGGTCGAAATAAGACTATTGTTTCTTGTCAGTTCGCTCCCGATGTTGTAGTTGTTTAAAGGACCGATGGCTAATATTGTTGCATTAATAATTATAATAAAGCCAAATTTTAACTCCGGGGTTATCTAAATAAAGCCTCCATCTCTAGACTAATAGTTGAGTTGTTCCGGATGGAATAAAAAGGATAACCCCTAAATCATGTGAAAATAGAACCTTAATGTGGACCTTATTCTCAGCAAATCGTCTCTTTAGGAAAGGATTTCAAGCTAATTATGATTTAAACCATTCTCCTTTATAATAATAAGGCCATAATATATTTAAATAAGTGATCTCGTTTCACATTGTATTATCTAAATAAAATCCTTAAAAGATTTGGAAATAATAGGAGCGAAAAGTTGGCTTACGCCTATACAATTATCATTTATGAGTAGCGTTAGCATCTAATTTTATATTTAGCAGTGATTTCATTTTAAGCTTAGTTTGGGGATTGTGAAATTTAAGGATGACGAACTCCCGTTCTTTAAGCCTTTTAAATAATTTTATATTATCTTAGTTTTTTTATCTATTATTGAATAAGCGGTTCAAATGGGGCGCTTTAGAAACAAATGATTTTAAACTCTTTTAATGAATCTTTTCTCTTCTTGTTTGATGTGAGGGGTTATTAAGTTAAGGGGGTTAAATTATTTCTTTCCGTGTGTGTATTATAAACATTGTGTGTTGGACCAGCAATGGCTAAGTGTAGGGGGAATTTGATGTGTGCTTAAACACACATCATTTACACCTCATAAAACACTATAAATCGGACTAATAACCATAAAATATGATAAAATATATTGCAAATATGTTTGTATTGTGTTATTATGTCTTACAGGTACAAAGGATTGTAAACAAAGCAAAAAATAGTAATTTTTGTGTGACTTTCGACGACGTTTTCATGTTTATCGAGATTCAAACGAACCTAAAAAAATTCCCCGAGCACTCCATTGGAAAGAGCACGAAATTACGAATCCAACGGTACCATCCTCTATTTGTGAACCGGTCCAAGTAACCTTAAAAGGACCGGTTCAAAATCTATTATTAAACCCTTTAGTAATCTGTCAGGCCAAAAAAAGAAGGAATAAAAGTAAAATGGTGGGGATTATTAACAAGTCCAGTGGTAGTGGCGTTTGTTGTGATGCTGCATGTACCGGGTTCGAGTCCCATGTGAAGCTAATTTTTGATTTATCTCTAGCGAGCCACGTCAGCCAACATGCCACACATCTGGGCCAGTCTTACGTCGCCACATGTACACAAACAGCTGTCAGTACGAGGTATTATCACGTGATCCAAGGCCTTTAATACCAATGATTAGGTGTGTAATGATGTAATGGTGGGGGGGGCGCTTAGAATGGACTCATAAGGATTGGGCTCATATCTCTGTTAATTCTGGCACATTCTTGGCACTACAAATATAACACCCCGTGTTTCAAGCATTGAACGACGTCAATAAATCACTAATTTAGTTTAGTGTGTAACGTTTGCGTTAGAGTTCATGTATGTAATAAATCGCGTTCAATGTAAACGGGCATCAAACAATTAAACGTTTACATCAATTAAGTATTAAATAATTATTTTGAGAATAATTATGGTCTTTGTTCATTTTATTTTTATCGGATACGTAAAGTGTATACGTTTCGCGATTAATTAAGTTTAGGTATTTCCGGAACCGTAAAATCTTTTCTACGCTTCGACAATTACTTATTTTTACATCCAACACTCAACGTTTGATAAAACTCACCCATATTTATCATGTTATGTCGTCCCATATACATGAACCAAGACTTATACATTTGAAATTCTACATTGAAAATAAAAACTACACATCTTATATAAAACGTTACAAGTATTACTTATAATACTTCAATTTTCATAAAAGAAATATCTAGTAAACCATCATCCTAATTTCCATGGGATGATACCTACTTTAAGAGACATGAAAACATAACAATTAAATATCCAAGACCATATTCATGCTATACTTAGCAAGTTTAGGTCATGACTAGTGGTTTTGACCACTAGTCATGCCTTAAAACCCTCCTTGTTGTCTTGGCCGCCCTCCCCTTAGACCATTTGGTATTTGGTCTTTATTTTGACTAGTACTTGACCCCTTTAATATATATATAACACTAGTATATACTTCCTTCTTTCATAAACACTTAAAAAAATCAAAACAAAACTCCCTTCCCACCCTTAAAAAGGCCACGACTCAAAACCCCTTTAGAAACAATCCATACAATTTCTATTCACAACATTTACAAACATTCACACCTCATTCCTAAGACATACTAAGATATTTGCAATCCTTGCTTAATCATTCACAAGTGTTGAATCAAATAAAGGAAGATTAGGGTTTCCTAGGAATAATTAGGGTTTCATTCTTGCAAGCTTTGGTTTAAAGTCTAAACAAGGGTTTAGGACATATTTCTCATTATCGTACATCAATATAAGGTTATCTAAAAACTTTTATCTCTTTACTTTTATCATTTTTATGAGTATATATGTTCTATATAGCTAAATCACCATTAGGATGTTTTTAAACATGTAAAAAGGATGTTTTACTTGTTGTCATTGTTTTGTACACTTTTACATAAGATATGTTGTTGTTAACATCATGCTAAAATGGATACATAAGTGTTTTACACTCTTGGTTAAGCATAAAAAGTGTATGTACAAGATTAGGGTTTTTAAGGTTTATTTAAAAAGCTACAAGTAAAAGTGTTGTAAATAACTTACTAATCTTATTAATATTGTTGTCATGGACTTGTGTGGACAAAAGATGGACTATGGACATTAGTATATGTATCATGTACGATAAATAAGGCTATGAAGACTTGTGGTAATTTTATAAGGTGGAAAAGTATGTAAACTTAGTTTATATAATTAAGTATATAAAAGATTATATAAGGGTTGTTTTGGCATGAAATCCAAGGCATGGATTTTATGATTTAGAAAAATAGTACTTCTCGTGACGACTACGAATATGTCAAGAACTTGAAAAACCGACTTATAACGAAAAAGATACGACTATAACAAGTTTACGATAATTAATACTTTTATAAAAATAATTATATAAAAAGTTATTGTTCATCAGGAGACTTTATTTTTGAAAAACATTATAAATAAATAGAACGTTTAATTACGAGAACGTGCTCGAAAGAATCGCTAAAAACGGAGTTATAACGAATAAACTACGACGTTTACAATAATTAAAGTTTATAAAAGTAAATTTATAAACAATGAACAGTAAAAGTTACTATTCATCAGCAGACTTAACTTTATAAAATGTGATACATCTTTCAATAACAAAGACGTGCTCAAAGGAATCGCTAAAATCAGGATTAAAACTGATAAGTTATTATATTTACGAGTTTACGCTAATTAAAACATAAAAATAAGTTTATAGCTGTTATGAACAGTAAAAACACTATTCACCACAGAATGTTGAAAACTTAAAAATGTAATATTTTGATCACTCATCTTAATACAAAAGCGTGGACATAAGTAACGAGAGAAACGGACCTAAAACGATAAAGTAAGTCATTTTTGCTAAAGGCGTATTTATAAACGTTTTACATTATAATTATGATTTCACGAAAACGATTAGACGGTGATGAAGCTATATAGAATTATATGTGGTTATCAAAGTACTATATTACTAGGGAGTTTCATAATGAGGCCTCTTCGGGGTGGCGTATCGACGAGTTGTTGGATTTACGATTTAAAGTGTCCTAGCTCCTCATACGTCACTACATGACCTCTTAAATTATGATTGCCCAAACGATAGTATGATGTAACTAACATAGACTTGTATATGATGTTAGTTAATCAAAGCAATTAGTGCTTATACGACCTATGTTAATTTAGGTTGCATTTAATCATTTACGTGACGCTTTATCTGTGATATTTGGATTATCAGTAACTCAAGGTGAGTTCATAGCCCCACGTTTTACATGATTT